>JAMKCH010070241.1:0-36235 GCA_023653785.1 Ophioderma brevispina | reverse complement strand
TGGACCGGATGAGATAACATCATGTTCTTCAGCCATAGTAACTTGTGGACACCAAAAATTTTAAATTATGTTCACATGAAATGAATGTACAAAACAAGTTTCATGTAGAATGTTGGACTGCTGCAGGAGGTTGTCTTTAATATGTTAGCTTTATGAGGAGCACAGTGTGGTCACGAACTTGAGGTTCTACATGGAGAAGTCAACGGCAGCATGATGTGTGTTGGCCTGAGGTCAGCAGGGTATGGTGCATAAGTTTACTGTAGTCCAGAGAGTCAAAGCAACATTTATTTCATTTCATGTGAGTTGAATTTTTATATTTGCCTTTCATTATTTTTATGAATTCTTGAATATTGAAATTGAGTATTCAAAAAGTGTGTTGGTGGAAAATATTAAGTATGTGAGTTTGCCAAATCTCTCCAAATGTACCAAAATTAAAGAAAAATATCTTACATTTGACAAGATGTTTTCACTTGAATTTAAATGATATGAGCTTCTTGACCATTACATGAAACAATAGTGGAGTTCTAAGCAAAACCAAGTTAAATCTGGAAAATGAGAAAATTATTAATTTTCTTATAATTTGTTGAAGAGATTCGTGAATATAGAAATGAATCTTGTAAATTTGGTCATTAAAGAATACAATTTCATGAGAAATATAATTATTGTATATATTATGATTAAAGGTATCTCATATGTAAAAGTAGAGTGTATCTACTCAAACATGGAAGGAAAATATTTCTATTTCAATTAAAGTAAAAACCATGAACTTTTAGATATACATGTCGTAATGGATATGCATCAGACAATTTGCAATTATCAAATTTATATTATGAGATTATCCTGATATTATACAGTTTGAAATCATCTGAAAAATCTGGATGGAACATTTACAAAGTTGGCATTGAAAAATATAATTTACAACAGGAAAAATATTATGCTATGTTAGTGCATTCACTGAGCTACAGAAATCCAAAACTTAGGGGAATTTATCGGATTTGATTGATATGTAGTCCACCGCTACTGAGTTTCACTATGATTTTGCTGAGAGATTGCGTCATCTACATCTACATGTACTTCTATGAATGGATGGACATTGGGATTTTTGTTGAGTTGCCTATTTGAACATTCACCGATATATCTCCGCTTTGTTAGCTCATTCACAACAACTTCAAGAAGAACTCTCGCATGCCGGCTTAATCTTCAAGGAAAGTGTGCACATAAAATAGTCCTGACTGAGTTAAACACAAAATTTAATTGAGAATGAAAACAAGTTGAGCGCTCAAATATTGGCAAATTTTGGTGGAATCTGAAATTCAAGCAATGTTTAAATATGAAGTTGAAAGAGATTAACCAACAAAAAAAAAAAAAAAAAACTGTAAAGAGTCTGGTTATAGACATTATTGTAAATCTTAAATTATATTATATTGACAAGAAGAATTTGAAATGAATATATAAATTTATTTGATAAAAATTTCTGGGAAGTTGTATTTGGTCTTAGCTTCTTTTGAGTACATCAGGTTTTTGGCGTGACAATTTTGGTGGAGGATCCGGGTATTATGGTACTCCGGGTAATGTACTCAGGGTATTGTACCAGTATTGAGCAAATTATAATCGTTGAGTTGAGGTACTCGGTAATCCTTGGTATCAAAGTTACGTTTTGGAAATTTGAGGCTGTGCAAGATTACATACATTAGCCCAGGTGGTTGAATCATAAATACTTTTTGCCAGAACAGAATTACATGTAATTTCTAAATTTGATCCACAGTGAATCAGGCACAACAACCTCTCCTGAGTGGTGCGATCTTAACATGATTTTTCGTTTCTTGGATTCAAGGTATGGTGAGCCTGTAGCATTTAGGGAATGTTGTAAAATCTTGGTGTCAAAGTTGTGGTATGTAGTGTACTATTGTGGGAAAATTTGGATCAAAAAATTGTTCTTTGCACGGGTGATATTTCCCTGAATTTTTTATTGAGGTAAATGTGTAAAATTTCCCGGTTAATTGTCCATACAATTCAACAGGGCGGGCCAAGTAGAGATAGAGAAATGACTGCCTTAGGCAAGGCAACTGGTTAGAAGGAAGAGAGCTTGATTGATTTGTAAAGGAAAAGAGCGCTACATTTGAAAGAGCAGCGCGATGCCGAACGTGCAGCTAGGGCTGAAGAGCGTGATGAAGCACAACAAAAAGAAGCGCGATGCTCGCGCGGCATGAAATTGAAATCCAAGAAAGACGTATTGCACTTGAACAGGAAAAGGGCTAGGTTAGAACAGGAAAGTTTAAAAGCAAGATTGCAAATGAAGAGGAAGAAGAAAAGGTTAAAGCTGATGTGATGATATGGCTTTGATTAGGGAAGAGGCGTTCTTGAAAAACAAATCAAGTTGGAAGAAAAAAGGGAAAAGATTGATGAAACTTAGTCAAATGTGTGTGGTGCCAATGCAAAGTGTTATCAAACAAAATTGGTAAAGTGCCCAAATTGCCGCCATTTCGATTGAAAGTAGGGATAAGGTTGACGCATATTTACAAGTGTGAAAGATAAGCCAAACAAGTTAATCTGGCAAATGAGAAAATTATTAATTTTCTTTATATTTGTTGAAAGATTCGTGAATATAGAAATGAATCTTGTTAAATTTGATCAGATTAAAAGAATTCCAATTAAATGATGAATATATAATTATTTATATATTATGATTAAAGGGATCTCATATGTAAACGTAGAGTGTATTAATCAAAAAGGAACGGAAAAGATTTCTATTTTCAATTAAAGTAAAAACCCTGAAATTTTATAAATTATTACATGTAGTTCATGGAATTTGCATCAGACAATTTGCAAATTATCAAAATTTTAAAATTAGGTTAAAAACGCGTGTTTTTTTGTTTTTATTAATTTGATTAATTCTGGATGGAACATTACAACGGTTGGCATTTGAAAATTAATTTTACAGCATGTAAAATGTATGACTATGTTAGTCATTCAACGGGCTTACAGAATCCAAAAACTTAGTGGTAATTTATCGATTGATTTATCTGTAGTCCACCGCAACTGATTTTCACTTGTATGATTTTGACTGAGAGGATTGTTCATCGTACATCTACATGTACTCTATGAATGGTGCGACATTGGATTTTCTGTGAAGTCGCCTATTTGAACATTCACCGTAATCTCCGACTGTTAGCTCATTCACAACAAATGCAAGAAAGAACTCAGCACCGGCTTAATCTTCAAGGAAAGTGTGCACATAAAATGAGTCCTGACTTGATTTAATACACAAAATTTAATTGAATGAAAACACATTGAGTCGCTCCACAATATTTGGCAAATATTTGGTGAAATTCTGGAAATTAAAGAAATGTTTAACGCTGATAGTGAAGAGATGAAACTGGTTATAGGAGTGTGTTTATAGAAATTATTGTAAATTAGTACAAAATGTAGATTATATTTTTACACGAAGATTTGAAATGAATAATAAATTTTATTTGATTAAAACCAGTTTGGTCAAGTTGTATTGGTCTGAGCGTCTTGAGTACATCAGGTTTTTGCGTGACAATTTTGGTGGGAGGATCCGGTATGTCCTCGGGGGGTAAGTACTCAGGGTATTTGTACTCAGTATGAGCAAATATACTCAGTTGGAGTGAGAGTACTCTGTAATCCTTGGTATCAAAGTACGTTTTGAATAGTTGCGATTGCAATAGATTAATACAAATTAACCCAGGTGTGGCTCATAAATACTTTTTGCCAGAATTACATAGGATTCTAAATTTTTTTTGGAAATCAACAGCGAATCAGGCCAACAACCCTTTATAAACGTGTAGTGGGCGAAATCTTACATGATTTTCCCGTTCTGGATGTCAGAGGGTATTGTGACTGGTAGATTTTAGGGAAGTTGTAAAAATCTTTGTGTAAAAGTTGGGTATAGTGTTACATTGTGGGAAGACTTATCCAAACATGGTTCTTGGCACGGGTGAATTTCCCTGAATTTGTTATGAGGTAAATTGAAAATTTTCCCTGTAATGGTCCATACCATCAAACATGTCAGGCCAATAGAGATAGAGAAATTTCTCTTAGGCAAGGAACTAGGTGGTAGAAGGAAGAGACTTGCTGTGATTTGTCAAGGAGAAGAGCGCATACATTTTAAAGAAGCAGCGAGATGCCGAACGTGAGCTAGGGCTGAAGAGCGGTGAAGCACAACAAAAGAGGCGCGATGCTCCGCGCGCAGAAATTGAAATCCAAGAAAGAAGATTGCACTTGAACAGGAAAATGCTTTAGGTGAGAACAGGAAAAAGTTATAAAAGCAATTACAATTGAAGAGGGAGAAGACGCAAAGGTAAGCTGATGCTGATGATATGGCTTGATAGGAAGAGGATGTTACTTAAAACAAATCAAGTTGGGCAAGAAAAAGGGCGGAAAAGATTGCTGACTTAGTCAAAATGTCGTTTCTGTGCCAATGCCAAATGTGTCTCAAACAAACATTTGGTAAAGTGCCCAAATTGCCGCCTTTCGATGAAAGTAGGGGAAATGTGAAGCATATTTACTAAGATTTTGAAAATAGGAACAGAAGGATGGCACGTGATCAATGGGCCGTATTCTAGTGCACTTGTATCTGGTAAGGTTTGAAGTGTACTATGCTTTGAGCAATGAAAAGGCCAGTGATTATGACAACTTGAAAAGGTGGCATTTTGAATTTAGATACGAGTGCTGAAGAAGGGGGTTTGAAAGAAATTTAAGTAGTCAAAGCCTGAAAGTGGGAATCTGGACCACAGTAGCACTAGGATCAAAATACTTTCAAATATGGTTGACCTGGCTTCAGAGAAAAGACCGATAAAGAGGGTCTGTGGAACTGCTCATTGGACAATTATTCACAGTGTCCCCAATGATGTTGCATATTGTAGTAGAGAGAGGAGGAAACCAAAACCTATAATACCATGATCGAAGCATTGACTGACAATATATAAAAGCTCATGGTGGGGGTTCGCTAGTGGTTAGTAAAGGTAAGGTGCTACAAACAAAAACTTTACCAAGAGTGGTAAGTTTGACTCTCAAAAATCTGAATCATCCAGTACAAAAGGTCAGGAAAGCAGCAAGTATAGTGGTAAGTTCAATTGGTACATGCTTCATATTTAATCGACCAGTTCATCGTGCCCAAGAGTGTAGAAATAGATCAAAATAAATGCTTTGATTGAAAACACTGGTGTAAGCAGAAATAAATTACAAGCTCTTTAGATTACTACTGAGGTGAAGACAGTCACTCCAAGTCGGGTTGTGCAGATAGTCAGTGGCAGCATGTGGATTGGACAAGCGACATGATGATGGGTTGTACACTGATAGACCAGAGGTATAACAAATAAAGGGTTCTACAAGTTGGAGTGTGGCCACGAACTGACAGTGATAACGGCAGCCTGTCCTCGTAAATCACGAAGCTCAGAAGAGATGGTCGTGGTACAATGGACGTTCAACAGACCAGAAGACACGGCACTTAGAGATTAAGGATGTGACGGCGGCGTAATCCGAGAAAGTCTGTAAGCCGGAACAGAAGGACTGACAAAAGTTACAGCTCTGTGTCTTACTTGATGGGACTGTCAGAAAATCCAGACAGCAAAGGTGCAGATAAATACTCCATTTTGTTGGTGAGGTGGTCGCTAAGGTTAGGTCCTCCCCCCCCGCACCCCCCCCCCTACAGTGTAGACCTGAATGATCTTGGACAGATGTCGGAATGAGAGACGTGAATGATCAAAATCCTGACCTGGGTAGATTCTCCAAGTTTACCGTGACCAAAGTGTAGTCAAACCAGTTGAGAGTGGAACTGAAACTTCTAATGTGAATGCACCCTGTAGTACCACATGAAAAAGGAGAATGTGTTGGGGCAGTGCAGACTAGAAGTCAGGCCAAAGCACAAAAGACCATTCAAACCACTATTGTTCCGCCAACGAAGGTGAAGTGGTGACTCCAGATCGTTGAAGAGAAAAGCAAAAGGAGACCCTACACTCAAGAAACTTCCTGGAGTAGCAGGGCTAAAGACTCAAACAATGTCGAGTGGCAATGCGTACATGGTACTTTCATGTTGGAAAGGGGAACTCTCAGAGATTTCAAGGCTTCAATGTTGAGTATGGAAATGAGTTTTCGACAGGTCGTCGTTCCCCAAGTGTACCGTAGACAAGTCATGAAGCTAGCTCATGAATCAATCTTGGGACGTCTCAGGAGCAAAGAAGACTTGTTGACAGAATTAGTACCAACTTTATGGCAGGAATGGTGTTGCAGATCATCCGACGATGCCGGATATTGCCAATCATGCGATATCTGTCAAAGAACTATACAGGGCAGATTACCAGGAGTACCACTTGGAGATGCCCATATAGATACAACCGTTTGAACGCCACGTAGAGTGATTATAGTTGACCAATCAAGCCAATGATCTTCTGATCGAGGACATCGAAGATACGTTTCTATCGACCTCGTACACGGATCCATGAGGCGTGCCCCTGAAATAAATAGAGGCTATGAAGTGGTAGCGAGGAACACTTCTAGTATGTTCACCCGGAGTAGGTGTGCCAAAAAGATCTGACTGACCATGGAATCACGTCTTACTTTTCACGTTGTCATGAAGGACTTACATCGACTTCATCGAGTGAACGATAGGTCACTACACCGTACCCGCCATGGCACCGGGTTCAGTGGGAAAGACAGAATGGCGTCCTCAAAGCTGGATTGAGAAAGAGGTGAAGAGCGACGAAGGGACTGGGGATCGTTTAATCTGCCCTCTCTTGTTCGCCCTACAGGGAACTCCACAATCTAGCACGGGATTTTCACCATTCGAGTTATTGTATGACCGTAGTGGAGGACCAATGACAATCTTGAGTGAACTTTGGACTGGTGAAAAGAGGAAGGTGAAACTAAGAATACCTACCAAGAGTATGAATTGACCTTTCAAGATCGTCTGTAACAACGTGTCAACTTGCTCGTGAGGAGGTTGGTAAGGAATCCTATGGGCAAGTATGAGCACAGACAACAAAAGACCAGACCTCGTGCATACAATGAGAGTGAATCCTACTACTACTTCCTACAGATGCAAACAAACTCCTGATGCACTGGAAAGGACCCTCAAAGATTGTGAAAAAGATCAACAGAATGAACTACCAGATAGATCTGGGGCACGGAAGAGAACATGTCACATACATTTACGTCAAGAGTACTATCGAGTGAAGGGGGGCATCAGTGAATGGAAAAGGGACCATGGTGAAGTATCGAGGTGTTGTAGCAGTAGCAGTTATTCAAGATGTTGAGGTGAAGTTGAAGATGATCCAGGAAATATGATTGAGAATAACCGTGAAGAATTACTTCACATACTCCACTTGCTTCAAAGGGAATCAGCCAAAGATGTAAAACATCAGTAAGACTTAGAAGATGGTCAGACTACAGAAGTTAAGTAGCGGATCCTTGGAAACTTTCGAGATATCCTAACGACGGTCCGGGGAAAAACAAATTTAGTGAGAGATAGATTGAGCTGACAGCTGATGTTTCCAATCAGATGCAACCTTATCCCATCCCATGCTGTTAGAGATTGAATTCCGAAGGATTGATACAATGCTTGAGAGGGCTCATCAGAGGAAGTAGTAGCCCATATGCATTGTCCGTGACGTAGGGGGCTAAGCAGAATGGATCATCTCGCATCTGTTGTGACACGAGATTGTTGAAGACTTAAAACCGGTATTTGAGGCAGAACCTATCTCGACCAGAAGATGATTCTCACAACTTTTCCAGAGACAAACTACTTTACTAAAATGGATTTGACAAGGGATACGCAGGTCCAATGGCGGGAATTTCAAAGAAGTATACAGCATTTGTCGTTCCAGGAGTTAACGGAGGTCATTTTGAGTTTAACTTCATGCCGTTCGGACTCGTCAATTCTGCACAAGAGCTTAGCAGGGGTTATGCGGAGACCTCCTACCTGGATTAAAAACATGTCACAATTACATCGATGACATTTTTAATTCATACTACGACATGGGAAGAACAGGTCAAGACTGTTAAACTCCGAAGAAGTCGAAGAAGACTGAGAAAGGCAGGATTAACCGCCAGGCCGTCAAAATGCTTTCAGAGGAGCAGTGAAGTAGAATGTCTGGGTCATGTTGTTGGTGAGGAGAGGCGTATTGTTACCAAACCGAGACCAACAAAGGTAGAGGCAATCAAAGCCGCACAGCAGCCAACAACAAAGACACAACGGAGGATCCTTCCTTGGATTAGGGTTATACAGGAAGTAATTCAAACTTTGCAACTGTAGATTGTCCGTGACTGATCAACCAAGAAGTAAAGGAGAACCAAACAAGATTAAATGGGGAAAGAGTGAAGATCAGGCTTTCCAGACTATGAAGAAATAGGAGTATCATGGAGGCCGATTCTTACACCTCCAGATCTCAAACAAGACATTATCTTGCGAGTGATGCTTCAGAGTATGGCATGGGAGCAAGCAGTGTTGCAAAGGAAAAGATGGAGAGAAATTCCCTATCGCCTTGATAAGCAAGAAGGTGAAAGACACGCAGAGACGTCGTTACGCGGTGATGGAGAAAGAATGTCTAGCTATAGTATGGGCAGTAGGGAAATTCCAAGCTTTCTGCGTTGGAAGGGAGTTCATCCATTTCGAACCGATTCATCCAACCTCTAGTTGCATAAGGAATGTCAAAGTAGCCAACAGCAGAATAATGGGATGGGCTCTGCTCTCCAGCCATATCGATACAGAATTTAAGTCATCAAAGGGAGTATGCAAACATTGGTGCAGACTACATGAGCCGTGTTTAACTCCAAAGATACAGTAGGCCTACTTGAATTTTGGTGAATTAGGTCGACTTAATCTAGTTGAAAAGTTAGGGCAGAGTTCAATTAGTTCATCAGGCCTATGCCTCATAATTGAACAGGTGTAGGTGGCGCATGCGTTAATTTGAAATGCGGTGGAGTGAAATTTGATAGGGTAGTAGTTTATATCTACATTGTTTTTTATCATGTGAATTATGAATAAGACTTAAATATGGAGATTTATGCCCTTAGATTTAGGTAAAATGCAAAAAAAGCATATTTTTCTCTTTAAGGGAGGCCTAAGTGTCACCGGATAAATCTCCTTCAGTCTTTTTTTTTCAATGCAATTTGGTGTGTCTAAGTTAGACTGACACAATCTTGTAGTTCTTTTGTTCTGACATTTGCTCAGTGAGTTGACCCACATTACAAAAGTTTTCTATGCACTGTGATTTGAATGGGGGGATGGAAATCTTTTCTTGGAAGGAAAAACCAAAGACCAGGTGGTCCTACCCATCTATAGAAATCTGTGGGGTGGGGTAGGAAAAATTCCTGAGTCCTCACTTTTGCTCTTGGACCGGCCCTGATGATAACATCATGGTTCAGCCATAGTAACTTTTGACACCAAAATTTTATAATATTATGTCACATTGAAACTTGAATGTACAAAACAAGTTCATTAGAATGTGGACTGCGCTAGGAGGTTGTCTTTTCATTTATGTGAGAAACTTATGAGGAGCACATTTGGTCACGAACTTAAGTTTCTACCATGGAGAGTCAAACGCAATGATGGTGTGTTGGCCTGAGGTCAGCAGGGATGGTGCATAAGTTCTACTTGTAGTCCAGAGTCAAGTCAACATTTATTTTCTATTTCATGTGAGTTGAATTTTTATATTTTGCCTTTACATTATTTTTATGAATTCTGAATATTGAAATTGAGTATTTCAAAACATTTGTTTGGTGGAAATATATAAGTATTGTGAGTTTGCCAAACTCTTCCAAATTGTTCAAAATTAAGAAAATATCTTACATTTGCAAGATGTTTTCACTTGAATTTAAATGATATGAGCTTGACAATTAGATGAAACAATAGTGGAGTTCTAAGCAAAACCAAGTTAAATCTTGGCAAATGAGAAATTATTAATTTTCTTTATAATTTGTTGAAAGATTCGTGAATATAGAAATGAATCTTGTTAAATTTGTTCATTAAAAGAATCCAATTTCATGATGAAATATAATTATTTTATATATTATGATTAAAGGTATCTCATATGTAAAAGTAGAGTGTATCTACTCAAAAGGAAAGGAAAATATTTCTATTTCAATGAAAGCAAAAACCATGAACTTTTATTAAATTATTACATGTAGTTCATGGATATTTGCATCAGACAATTTGCAAATTATCAAATTTATATTATGAGATTTATCCTGGAGTTAATACAGTTTGAAATCATCTTGAAAATTCTGGATGGAACATTTACAAAGTTTGGCATTTGAAAAATATAATTTTACAGTACATGTAAAAATTTATGCTATTGTTAGTCATTCAACTGGAGCTACAGAAATCCAAAAACTTAGTGTAATTTATCGGATTTGATTTATCTGTAGTCCACCGCTGCTGATTTTCACTATGATTTTGCTGGGAGATGGCTTCATCTACATCTACATGTACTTCTATGAATGGATGGACATTGGAATTTTCTGTTGAGTCGCTTATTTGATTCTTCACTTAATCTCCGAACTTGTTGCACATCACCACAGCTTCAAGAAAAGAACTCTCGCATGCCGGCTTTAATCTTCCAAGGAAGTGTGAACATAAAAATAAGTCCGGCTTTATTTAATATACACAAAATTTAATTTGAATGTTTTTATTTGTTTTCTTCTGTCTGTTGGCAAATATTTGGTTAAATTCTGAAATTCAAGAATTGTTTAACTCTGAAGTAAAGAGATTAACTGTATAAGAGTTTGTGTTTATAGAAATTATTGTAAATTCTTAACTTAATCTTTTGACAAGAAGAATTTGAAATGAATATGTACATTTTATATTTGATAAAACCTTTCTGGTTAAGTTGTTATTGGACTTAGCGTCTTATGAGTACATCAGGTTTTGCGTGCCAACATTGCTAATAAAAAAATTTGATGGAATCACTTGCCAACACCCGTTGGTTATTTGCCTGTGACCTATTTTGTTGGATACGTGAAAACTAAGCATAACAGATAAGGCAAACTATTCCGTATTTCATCCTTTAAAGCTGAGAACATTGCACCACATATTAACTGAACAAAGCCACTTTTCACTTTTGACCAATGTAACACACCAAAATTGACCTTTTTTCACCAAACATCACATTTCACCGCATTTTACAGTTTTTAACCTCCCCCATAACTCCGGACTTTCAGTTTCAGTGTTCGTTTATTTAGCATAACATATCGTACAAGACATAAATGTATAATAAGTAATAATTTAATAATAATACATAAGTATCAATTGTAAACTGTACAAAGTTATCGATGGTCATTGATATGCTAGACAATTAATGGAAAACCCGAAAGGGCTTATATTATTGCTGGCCCTGTAATCCATACAAATAAGAAAAACTCAATATTACAATATATTTACGAAGGTAAGTATACATACCAAACAAACAGACAACAACACAAAAAATTGGACAAGAAAGGACAGACTGTTCACATGTCTTGCTAGGGTATGCAAACTATTTGCTTCGAGGAAGCAGAGATAGAAATGATGGAAGAATAGAAGTGAGGAGTAGAAATAATATGAAGAATAAAGTGAGAGTAGAAATAAAGGACTTGGGGAAATTATTAAGAATGGTACTGGTTATGAAATGGTTTTCTTCTCATTCTTCAGTTGAGCTTTAAATGTATTTTTGTTTGTAAGAATTGTTGTGATAGATTCGGGGAGATCAATTCCAAAGTTTTTTGCCCGTGATACTGAATAAACGTGCTTTTTCAAAGGAATTTTGGGAGGGGAAGATGAAGTTTGTCGGCTGGTCTGGTGTTTATAGCTGTGGATTTGTCTGTTGTGATAAAGTAATTACTGAAGTACGGAGGTAAATGATTGTTGTGATAGTCAACATGAAGAGCGCAGTGTTGAAGTTGGTTGAGGTGCTCTAATTTTTTGAGTGATTTTCCGTGAGTGACATAATGGTAAAGTGTGAGTTCTGGGGGGTGGGTTTGTGATAGTGCGAATGGCCCTTTTCTGTGTGGTGTTTAGTTGGTGATCGGTGATGATTAGTTGGAGGCCCCAGATGATGTTACATGTAACTCTGTATGGGAGAACTAATTGGTATGTATAGTATTTAAGTGTAGTCTGTCTGGAAGGTGGTGTTTACCTCTGTAGATTGTACCTATTGCGTGAGACGCTTTGGGTAGTGACAGAGTGATGGTGTTCATTCCATGTTGTTTGTCATCAATTGGGATGCCAAGAAATTTGGTTTGAGTGTACCTAGAGATTGTCTGGGTTATCTATTAGTTTAATGTTTGGATTGTGATTTGTGTTTGTGTGTAGAGAAAAGCATGTAGTTAGTTTTGGCAACTAAGAGAAATTTTGTTAGCCCGAACCAGTCAGTGATTTTTGCGAGAACTTTCATGATTCATGTTGTTGAAAACGTGGCTTAATGTTTAGGGTTTGAGAGAAAATGTTTGTGTCATCTGCCAATAAATTAGTTTTGTGGTGTATAGAGATGTTGTAATGTACATATCTTAAATGTGAAGAGTAGGGGTCCAAGATTGGAGCCTTGTGGACGCCAACTGTGATCGGTTTGATTGATGATGCGGTGGAGTGTATGTATACTGATTGTGAACGGTTAGTTTAAGGGTAACTCCTGAACCCTCCAAAGGCTACTCACGACAATCCACCGTAATGATAACGCTTTGAAAGAAGATAGTGGTGGTCAATGGTTTCGAAGCCTTGAGAGATCCAGGAAATAACCCCCCATGGTGTGGATTTAGTTTTTAAATGCAAGGTTTAGGTTGTTGTAGTGTCAAGAGGCCATGTACGTTTGAGCCGTTTGGGCCTGAAACCGTATTGTCCATCCGACAATAATGTTTTGTGCTATTGAAGAATTGAGACGAACTTGTGTACATGATTTTTCAAGTAGTTTTGAAAAGATGGAAAGACCAGAAATGGGCCGTAATGTCGCAATGTTCTGTGCGTCTTGTTTTTGTAAAAGGAACGTACTTTGGCTTATTTTAGGGAATTTGGGCAAGTCCCGGTGAAGTGATTGGTTAAATATGTGCCATCAGAGGCGATATGATGTTGTTATATGATTTGTTAGCAATCCCTGGATCAATCGCTATCTTTCGGTACCTGCACTTGTTTACCAGGTTTTCACGTGGGGGCGGAAGTTGTGCATTTCATCTACAGTAAGTGGATTCAGACCTTGGGTGAATTGTTTTTTGGAAGAGATTGTTAAATGAGTTATTGGAAGTGGAATTTTGTGTATCACAAGTTTTTTGCCCAGGTTATGAAGTGATCGTTTTGATGCATTAGCAATGTCAAGCGTGTCAGTTATCTGCTTATTATTAGGAGTGAAAAGGTCCGGGATTTGTTTAGGGATACCTTTCCTGCCTAGAATAGGCCCCATTTCACAAAGATTTGCAAAGTTTACACAAAATTGGCAAGGGTTGTTTTAAAATTGCCCAAAGTTGCACAAAGTATGCACATATGTTGCACAAATTGTGCAAAGTATGCACAAAGTTGCGGGAAGTTACAGAAAGTTGCCCAAAGTTGTCAAAAGTTATGCAAAGTTGCGCAAAGTTATGAAAAGTTTGAAAAGTTAAGCAAAGTTACGAAAAGTTGTGAAAAGTTCAAAAGTTATGCGCAAAGTACCCGAAAGTTGTGAAAGTACGCAAAGTTGTGAAACGTTCTGGAAAAGTTTTTTTTTTTTTTTTTTACCCCCAAAAAGTTGCACAATGTTATGCAATGTTGTGAAAAGTTACCTAAAGTTACACAAAGTTGCGCAAAATTATTTGACAATCGTTGCCAAAAGTTACAAAAGTTCCGCCCCAAGTGGCAGAAGAAAAGAAAGCAAAGTTACAAAAAGTTGTGCAATGTTGTGAGAAAAGCTACATAAAGTTACACTAAGTGGACATGTTGCACAAAGTTATGCAAAGTCATAAAAAGTTACACAACAGTTTTTGAAAAGTACTTACGAAAAGTTGTGCAAAGTTAGTCAAGGTTGCACAATGTTACACAATGTTAGAGAAAGTAGTTGACTTGAAGGCTGCACATTAATTGTAAAAGTTACATGTTTAATAACAAAAGTGGGAAGATTACAATTGTTAAGTAATGCAATATGAGATTTAGATAAATTTACTTGAAAAAAGACCCCTAATGGTTATAAAAATGATTTACCGGGGGTGGCCTGATCATGTCTGATTTTACATATGACGGAAGTTTCTCCCTGTTTGAAATCATACCACCATAAAGATTCCAATTCCCAAAATTTGGAGTTAAATCGGTTTGACAACCCTTTGGAGTAGTGAAGAAACCCAAAATAAATGTGTACTACATGGCCCCATAGGACAGTGTGTGATAAAATATGTGGTATGTCCACATTTGGAGATGTTTTTGATAACAATTAACTTTTCAAATTAGCCAAATTTGATGTTTTTTTTTCCCCAGGGGTCCCCCCCCCCATTTTTTTATACTTGACCTATATATCCTTTAACCTTGGAATGTGATCCTTGACCTCATGTGAAGATTCCCAAGGGGTATGATCCAAGTGTTGTAGCAATTGGACTTTTTATTTCTCAAATGAGGCCAATTTGATGTTCATCAGCCACATTTTATAACATGCACCTCATATGACCTTTGACTTGAATGTGACCCTTGATCTGATATGGAGGTTCCCAAGGGGGCATCTATGATCCAAAAGTTCTGTAACAGTTGGACTTTTACTCTTGAATAAGGCCAATTTGATTTGTTTTCAGAAATATTTTATAACTTGGCCTCAATTGACTTTGACCTCGATAGCTACCCATTGACTCATTAACATATGAAGGTTTTCAAGGGGCAATCTATGACCCAATTTCTGGAGCAATTGGACTTTACTTACTTGTTGATTGATGAGAAACTTTCTCCACACCAAAAAACTAAACTTTGAAAACACCGGCAGACATCAGCCTGGAGTCAGAACAGAATTGAGGACTGGTAGGTATCTCCTGCAAATCCTGGCAGGCAACACAAAAAATGAACCTTTTCCTCTGATTCGAAAGTCTCAGATTTTATAAAGCGTGGGAACCCAGCCAACAGCCCTTCTGGGTTTAACAGGGAAAGGTGGGCTTAATGTGGCCTGGGGCTTCAAGTGGGCAACTCCCATTTTGGATCCATGTGGGCCATAAGTGGTATATTTATCATTGGTTACAAGTGGGCAACCCATATGGGTCCATTGTGGGTTATATCAAGGGTCTGTGTGGGCTATAGCACATGGGGTTTGCAAGGTTTGTTTTAATGGGTCCCGTGTGGGTTGATGATGGGCATGGGCTAGAGGTTTTCCCCCCTCCACAGGGTGCGCTCACCCATATGGGTGTGGGTCTAAGACCTGTATTTTTTTTTTTTTTAATCTTTCTACATACTCTAAAAATGCAAATTTTGACCATAATGTGTATTTTTAAGTATTTTTTTTGGACGGATGCGTAGCAGGACGGATTGCGTAGCAAATCCGGCTTATGACATGGCAATGTCTGGGATGTACGTATGTGTTAAGGATGTATGTATGTATGTGTGTCGGACACCAAAAAAAGGTACACATTTGGCCATAACTTTTTTTTTTTCCAGATGCACGGCTAGAGTAATACCCAAAACTTAGTATATTGTAGGGGGGCACAAGCCCCTACTAACCATGTAATCCATTCCCCCCCCATGGTCCTCCCCTGGGTCGACAGGGGGTTGGGGAAATGTCAAAAAGGTCAACATTTCACCAAAAGGTAAACATTTTGCCATAACGTAAACTACTTCTTTTTAGATGAGCTAGAGTACACAAAAAAAACTTTAGATATATTGTAGGATGGCGCAAGGGCCCCTACTAACCATGTAATCCTTCCCCCAGGGTCCTCCCCTGGGTCTGACAGGGGGGTGGGGAAAGTCAAAAAAGGTCAACATTTCATTCACCAAAAAGGTAAACATTTTGCCATACCTTTTTGTTTTCCAGAGGAGCTAGATGCCCAAAACTTGATATATTTAGGGGGGCACAAGCCCTTACTAACATGTTTAATCCATTCCCCCAGGGTTCCCTCTCCCCTGGTCTGACAGGGGGCGGGGAAATGTCAAAAAAAAAGGTCACATTTTCCACCAAAACTGTAACAATTTTGCCATACTTTTTTTCAAGTTGAGCTAGAGTACCCAAACTAGATATATTGTAGGTGGCCACAAGCCCTACTAACCATGTAATTCCATCCCCCAGGGTACCTCCCCAGAGGTCTACAGGTGGTTTTAGAATGTCAAAAAGGTCAACCTTCACCAAAAAGTAAACATTTTGCCATAACTTTTTTTCCAGATTAGCTAAAGTACCCAAACTTAGATATATTGTAAGAGTGCACAATCCCCTACTAACCATGTAAGTAATTCCCCCAGGGTCCTCCCCTGGGTCTGACAGGGGGTGGGGAAAATGTCAAAAAAGGTCAACTTTCCACCAAAAAGTAACATTGTGCCATAACTTTTTTCCAGAATCACAGCTAAGTAACCTAAACTTAGATATTTGTAGAAGGGGCCAAGTCCCCTACTAACCAATGTAATCCTTCCCCCATGGACCTCCCCGAGTCCTGACAGGGGGTGGGACCATGTAAAAAAAGGAACATGTTCACAAAAAAAGTAAACATTTTGGCCATAACTACTTTGTTTCCCAGAGACTAGATAGGCAAACTTAGTATAGGTTTGTAGAAGGGGACAAGCCCCTACTAAACCTGTAATGCATTCTCCCCATGGTCCTCCCCCTGGGTCGGACATGGGGTGGGGAAATGTCAAAAAAGGTTCAACATTTCCCCAAAAATTCAATTTTTTTTTTTTTTTAATTTTTAAGAGTAGCCAAACTCAATATAATTTTAGTCCTATGACGAAAGTGTTTAGAACCTATGCCTTTGATAAGCTCCTAGCCGAAGACCGTCCTAACTGCCCGATATGGATCTTTGTTCAGGTTTGGGTCAAACATCATTAGCTTTAAGTGCCTTCCATGCAGGCAGACTGTCTTATGGACTTTTTTGGTCTTCCACTCTTGCGGTGCAAGTATAGACTAGACAATACACAATGTAAAACACCCATATTATCCACAAACGCCCAGAGCTGCACATACCCAGGGAGAAAAAGCAATCCGTCCATACCGCATTGGCGTTTTACATATTTTTTTTAAAAAATAATTTTCAGACAAGCCCTACAATAATTATCAGCTTAACATTTTTTATGACACCTTTTTAGAGAAAGGATGGTGACAGACTGTAACATTTTTGAAAACACCACAGAACATACAAGCGAAAAAAAAAATATTAAAATAAACCTTTCGTAAAATTAAACGTAAACAATTCTTGTTTCACACAATTGCACTTCAGCTATTTATTCCCATCTTTTGGAGATGTTTAGCTGATGAAACAACAAAACATCCATTATTGTGTGTTTTCATTCACACCCAATTGTGGGGGCCACTTAAATTAATGTTCCACAACAAAATGGGTGCAATAAATAATTTTGAATTTGCCCATCTTAGGCCCATTAAGCCCCTATGGGCCCCACATTTTGGGACCCGTAATGGGTACAACTCGGGTGACCCATAACAACAACCCCAGAAAGTTGATAACCTATGCCTGGAACACACATTGTACCTGTGCAAATACCCCACCCTGCCACCCACCTTCAACCCACTTGCAAACCACTGCTGGGGCCGAATCGGAGCCCGTTGGACAAACCCCGAGTAGGCCCACATGGGGCCAATGAACATCATATTGCCCACTTTAAAACCTTAATTTACCCACATGGGCCCAACTGGGAATGCAAAATGCGGCCATTTTAGGTCCGCTGTGTTAACTTTGTTTGCCCCTTGCCCAAAATGGGCCGGAACATTGAGTGGCAAGCCCAGTCAAAAACCGTCAACAAACGTATCAGGGAACCCCAAGACTCCTTCAACCTTTGTCCCAAGTTTGGTCAACGGGATCTACAGGCTGGTCTTCTACTAATATCAAAATAATTATGCTCTTAGTAACTGGATAAAGGCAAAATTGAAATCTCAACAACATTAGCATGTACAAATCATACCTTGTACACGTGAAACAATATTCATTGGAACTTAAGTCATGCTGTAAGCTAATTTTGACATTCCTTTTTTAAGCAAATAGATTTTTTTAAAGGTGCACAACAATATATTTCAAATAACAGGTTGTCCCTAAAAATATGAAAATTCTTATTTTTTTTGCCTGTTGTACAGTTTTGTTCTATTAAAATAAAAAAAAATCCCCATCTAAAAGATTAAGCTGAGAACTGTTCAAATTGTGAATTTCAAATTGTCCTATAGGAGGAAAAAGGAAACTCAGCCCTAATGTTTTCTATTGAAATATAAGCATATCAACTTACCATTTCTTTCCATTTTAAAGTTATTTCTCTAAGCCAAATGAAAGGTAAGGAATCGATGTGAGTGTCTATTTAATTACAAAATCCCTACTTGACACAGAAAATTTGGATGAACTGAAATTTCTTGTTGCGTTGCACACTTTAAGTGCACTGACTTTGTGACACTTTACACAGGTGCTAGGGAAGTTCTTTTGCGGTAGCACTAATTAGATAACAGTTTTTGGGAAGCAGACAGTTGTAAACAAAGCAGTATTAAGTTAGGTTATGCAAATGCAAACATGTATGATATACAACTTTTTTATGTGCAAGGTCCTTTTCATTCCCTTAATAAATCCAAATGGCACTATCAAACAAATTTCATCAAGATGTTTTTTTCCCTTTCTATATTTTCACCTTGCTTGACCTGTGGTGGAATAAGAAAACATACAAAGCTCCCACCAGGCCCCTGCTCTTAAACTACTACATAAGCAAGTAAAGGTATGTTATCATCTAACCGACCATTGATGACAAAAGGACTCAGCTGACCTTCTGGCAAAAATGAATAACCATGTGCAACGGAAATGGTCCAAGACAAACCAACCGAACACAGGTATTGGGCAATATCACAGATGACCACAAAGGTCCCGCTGAGCCCCTCTGCTATAGACGGCAGATATATAGCACCTGAATCCAAATTGGATAGAGAGCCAGAGTGTGAGGAAGCCAAGTTTACTAGGGCCTCACTGGCAACCAAAGCCGGGGTTATGACATGACCTTATTTTTCATCATAAAAACACCCTCCTCCCCTCCTCCCAAAACCCAATACCCAGCACCCTCCGCAGACAAAAAAAATAAGTTTGGACATATAGGCTATAAAATTCAGTGCAAAAGAACCCAGAGGCCACGGTTTTGTTGTAGGGGAGAAATTCCATACAAATGGTTTCACCACTGAAATGTATTACACACCCAGGGCAAATGTATACAAAGGCAATTTTTTAAAATAAGAAAATTGAGGACATGAAAATAAGTGCAGCAAAGAAATCCGCAATGAGGATAAACCCCAAAGTACTACCACCCAAAAATTAAAAATCCTGCCCAGCACAAGTTTGTTTAGATAAACAATTCACTTATTTTGTTTTTTTTTAAAGAACAAACAACTAAACAAAGACAACCAACGTGGACAAACATGACAAAACTTCAAACAACCCTCTCACAATCCCAAAGTCAACACACACAAACTAGCCTGTTGATCAAAGGTGCCAATGGGTTATTACACAAACCAACATTAAGGAAACAGTGAAACAAAACACATCAGGGGCTTCAAGATCAAGACGTCCACTTTCCCTTTACTTTCAGAGGCCCCATGGTCACAAAGGGGAAAATGTCAAAAGTTGTCGCAAAATTGACGAAAGTTGCGCAATGCTCTGCACAAATTTGCACAAATTTGCCTAAAGTTGGCAAGCAAGCTTTATACTATTTTTGGAGCAACTCTCTGCAACATTTTATGTCTTTGCGCACATTTTCTTTCCACAACTTCTTTACTTTCGCATTTTTTTTCTTTTCAACAGGTGTTATGCAACTTTTTTTTGGATTTTTTTTTTTTTTTTTTCAATTTTGAGGCAACTTTTGAGCATCTGTCTTTTCGTCTTCTTCTGGCTTTTTTACTAATACTCTGCAACTTTGTGCTACTTTTTTTTTGCATTTTTTTAATTTTTTTAATTTTTTTATTTTTTTTGTTTGTGCAATTTTTGAGGAACCTCTTTTGCATTTTTGCACAAAGTTTGAGCAAGCCGTAATGCAGAGGGGGTGCGTCAGCACCCCCCAAATTTCACACAAAAGGGTCAAAGGTCCACTTTTTTTTTTTTGCTGAATTTTTTTTTGGATAAAAGGCAATTCCAAAATTTTTAGGCAAATTGTGAAACCAAAGTGAAAGGGGGGGGGGGGAGGGGAGCAAATGGGAAAGAAGGAAAAAGGAAGGGGGTCCGCTTGTTTTGATGTTTTCTGTAGGGATGGTGTGGGGCTAAACAAGTCGACCAAAAAAAAGATCCTAATATATAAAGTCCCTGGTGAATAATGTTGTGGGTAATGAGAAGGTGAAAAAGAAAAAGAAAAAAGGGGATCCAGTAAGTCACAAGTGAAAAAATCCAACGGTATTCACCGTTTCTAGGATCTCGATACAAAGTGTTCCCCTTGGTTTTTGGTGGGAACCAACAGTGTTTAGCCATGCAAAGGTGTGCTGGATCGAAGCGCGTCGGCCTCTGCAAACAGGGCAAAAAAACCATTAGAAACAGCTATATATTCCTGAGCAGAAATACGTGGTGCCCTCTGTATGTGTTATGTTAAGAAACTTTGTGACTCTGCACCTTTTCTCGTTTAACAGATAAAATGGCACCTCTCTTTGCAATGTGTGGGGTCTAACTTGTGACTTCCCTATACAAATGCGAATTTTGGCCTTAACTCGATCATAACATCAATGTTGCTAGAGATCTTTGGAAACTTGTGTATCCAAAGATAGTTTCGTATTATAACAACGTGGTGAATCAATAACAACATTCTTCATTATTGCTACACTTACTGTACTGAATTCGAGAGACTTGATAATAAATATTTACAGAATCTGTAGGCAGAGAATTTGTAGATAGAATGGGTCACATTGAAGCTGGGTACATGTGCTTAATGTCAGAATATATGAAACTAAAGGGGGTGGGCAATGATCCTCACATCACGTGCATCAAGTGGCGGCGCCGGTGCGTGGTGCTATCTAACAAGAATGTACACATACACACAGGCGTGTTGGTGATAAAAAAAAAGGGGGGATAAAAAAAAAAATCTGTGTATTTAAAATATGAAAGGCGGAATCACAGCGTAGAGGTTGATAACAGGGAAAAGGGTAAATGGCGAGTCAAACTATAGACCTAGGGAATCAATACTAACGTAGCTGGAAAGCGAAAAGCCTGAGGGCCTGATATTTGAAAATTTGTAAAACAATAAGAGGCGATATTTTTCCTGTTCCACAGCAACGACACAGTACGCCCTGGCCAGAGTCTTATAAATATAAAAATGTTATGCTAGCGTCAAGAAGCGGCTTGACACAACAACAAAAAAGTTGTTAAACTATATGCATATCAAAACAATAATGAAAACAAGCTTAAATGTTGTGCTGAGCGAATTGGCATACAAACCAAGCATAACATCACCCAATAGGGTTTTGTGGTAATGATATTGTGTCATGTTTGGGCACAGGGGGTAACGACGCTATCTCAGCTGGGGGGATGGTAGGCCCACCAGATCATGATCAAATCCAGGAGAAATCATGGATGCAAGGATAAACTATGCCACAAAGGGGTGGCTGATTGGGTAGATATATGAATCAGGTTGTTCAGCAGCAGACATCAAAAAATCACAGATTGCTTGTATGTTAAATTAAATCAGGGGTGGACGTCAACAGGGGTTGTATGGTAACATATGCAATATGTGTCACCTGGTAAGCAGAATGGACTGGAAGTGAGACGGCTTTACGGTAACAGTCTATGCTTTCAGGGGGGGCGAGAATTGTAGATTGGCAGTGTCAAAGTGTGGCAGAACATTTAAGCTGTGGCACAGTGCTGGTGCTTTGTTCACCATAGAGAGTGGGCTTGATATACTGTATCAGTCTCCGCGACAAGGGGTAACAAGAGGTACTATACACATCAACACAATAATGGGCAAAATCTATAGTAGGCTACCAACACCTTAGTCCTAATGATCATGACTAGATCCTATTAGACTAACTTTGTAATGTTGCTGCAGTTATCAGTGAAATGATGACGCCCAAATGTCAAAAGATAACCCTGCCTGAAGTCACAGTTACTTGGACTACAACTACCTTAGACTTATGAAGGCGTAAATATGGATCCCAACGCAAATCCAATGGAGAACATACCATCTAACAGTCAGTGGCTTAACCAGACCTTTGCAAATGGGGGGCGAGGTGTGCCAAGGCTTTTTTTGAGGGGCATTTGGGTCCTTCTCCATAGACACTGTAGAAAAAGTCAGTTCATTTTGGGGGGCGAAGGGGGGGCAATGGTTCTGTTAGGTGGGGGTGGCGCGCCCCCCCCCCGCTGTTTACGCACTGCTCAGTAATAGCATGCCTATACCATTATAACATAAAAAAAGCTATTTTAAAAGAAAAGAGACACAATATATAAATCTTCACTGTTTACATCGCACTCAATACATGGTGTTGAAAAGCAGCTCACAAAAAAAACCCCCCTCTAAAAAGGTTTGGGGTCTACACGAGACCCAAAGGTTGAGAGTTGTTCTTGGTGCTCTATGGTTCTGATTTTTTTTTTCAAAATCTGTTATTACCAGTGTCCACCCGGAAAGGTCTGAAATATTTGAAATTTCAGAATCTTAAAAGTGCAACAAGAGATTTTGGAGCTCCATGTGTGCTATGCAGTGATTTCATATAGATAAACCCAAATAAGATTCTTTACTGTATTTCGGTACCAAAATGCATTAAAAGTAATACTTGGGCAAAAGGTGATTTTTGATTTCCTTAATTTCATATAAAACAATGCTGAATTCCTATTTTGCTCCTATAGTAAATTAGAATTTCACAATTTTGTACCAAAGAAAACAATTCTCAGTTTTAATCATTTCACATGGAGTATTTTCAAATAGAAGCTGCTACCTTAGTGCAAAAACCAGGGATTTTCACATTTTAAGGACACCTGTTATGTGAATGCTCTTGTTCAATAAAATAAGTCTGTGGGATTCTCACAAGTTATTTTGGTCAACTGAAAAATAGGCTAAAAATTGGAAAAAGATGAAGAAAATAATAACTGTAAAAGAAAAATCTCCATTCTCCATTTCAATTAATTGTATACAATGAAAAAGGTGATTCTTACCGCATGCAAACTGTCGACCTTAAAAACTATACCAATTGTATATACAGACTCACATATCAAAACTCTAGCTCATGCACTCAAAGTGTGGAGGGGGGGGGGGGGGGGGGGGGGGGGGGGGGGGGGGGGGGGGGGGGGTGTATCATGTTAAAGTGGACTTGACTAAAAACTCTATAGGTTATTGACCTGATAAGTATTATCCAAGTAATAATGATAAAACATTACAAAAAAAATCAACAGATGGGTTCTGTTAACTAGCCCCTTTTGTAGTTGCCCTAGCATGAGTGTCCCTTGTCTTTGGCTGGAGCTACATTTTCCATAATCACAGTTTTATTACAAAACCACACAAAAATTCTATACGCCAGTGACAAAACACTCAGGTCCCTTGACAAAGCCTTTTGACCAGAGTCTACCACCATGTATGCAGTTATGAGCCTGAGTGCGTAGAACTCCGGGTAAACTTGTTATGGTAGCTTGCCAAATGCAAATTCATCATTGGGTAAAGAGATGAAATGATTTTTGGGGCACGTTAATATTGTGACATGGGGTGGGGGTGTTAAAGCCAACTTGAAAATATTAACCACTAAATCACTCTTCATTATTGATAGTCAGCTATATTTCATCCAATCTTTCTCCTACCTGATATATAGGAGCTTATATAACCAATGTTTCTCCTCTTCTACTAAGTTGAAATGTCATTATTTCCCTGGTATTGGTCTTTTACTCAAAAAAAAGATGCATGGCAAGTAGCATTTATCAAAATTGAAATTGGCAACTTGATCAGATGATAATTCCCAGTTTGAATTCCTACGAGTAATTTTTATGCATACACATATACAATATAACAATTCTTGCTAATTACGTTTTGATTTACAAGCCCATTTGATAGGATTCCTCTGCCATACTTCTCCATATCATGCGCTGATCCAGGGAGGGGGCCGTAGGGGCGCGCGCCTCCCGGTAATCTGGCAAAATCTTGCAAAATCAGCCCATTTTTTGGACAAGTGAAGTGAAGTTACAGCTTTCATTCAGCCCCCCTGTAAATTTTAGACGTTTTTCAAATCCGGATCCGCCCCTGCTTATAGACAACAAAACTAGAATTTTGCCGTTTTTGGCTTCAACGCGCTATATTCCAAAGAATACATAAGCTATGGGCTGCTCGGGGCTGCTGCATTTACACATCACACACCTACACATACATGTGCAGAACGGAAAGCAAAGTGATCTCACAATAATTAGGATTTTGGAAAGCTCCTTTGTGTCTAACTTTTCTTGCAATCTCTAAATATGAGCCCTTACCCCATGTCACAGGGGAAAAGTGGTAAATCAGCCTAAAACTGACAAAATACCACAAAAAAAAAAAAAACACTGTCCAAATTTTTTACATCGCTCACGATTTTGTTAAGATCTTTCAAAATTTGGTAATTATGAAAGATTTTGGTAAATCCGCAAAAGATTTTGGTAAAGCGAAAGAATTTGTGAATCACAAAAAGTATTTATAAATTGCACAAATTATCGTACATCGCAAATTATTTTGGTAAATCAACAATGATTTTTCGACAATCGCTATAATTTGGTGAATAGCAGAGGATTTTTGTATATCATGTAAATGCATGTGCTTGTGCCTACAGGAATAGTGGCATATTGCCACTCAGTTCACAGTAGACTTCCTCCCACCATGATGCCAATTAAGGTAGAAGACACCCAATGTCAAATAGTAACCATGTAATCTCCGGGGTTGGGTGGGGAGCAGCGGGACCCATGCCCAATAGCCCCCCCCCGGCCCCCCATAGAGTTCCGTTGTACATTACGGTCGCTGTTTTTTTGAAGGGTGTTACACGTGTATATTTACAGCAGCAGAGCTTTTAGCTTAGGACAATTTGTCAAAACATGTCTAATCTGTTGATGTGGTTTTTTGGCTTTGTCCCACCCTTCGCGTAATTTCCCCTCTTACTCAAATGAGAAATATTAGTAACCATCATTTTGATTACTCCTTTTCTGGGGGGGGGGTTTGAAAATACACATCATGCTGTGATAAATTTTCTTATCATTTCCCCAGGGGCTAATTGGAAGGTTGTGGGCTGCTGAATGCTCTAAATGCTCTAACTCAAAGCCTACATGTCTATTTCAATGATTTATGCAAAATGTGCTCCCCTTTGAATGTAAGGGGTCTCCGAAATCGGTTCCGAGCTCAAAAGTCACTAAAGTTTTACACAAATTGCATGGGCACGTCCATAGGCAGTCATGACCCTGCTGGGCAAGATATTTGGTAATTTTGGGCTACTAGCCTAAAATCACTGTTTTTTAAACATTTTGAGTAATTTCAGATTTTTGGGGCAATGGTTTTGCTATGTAAGGTGGCACTGATTTCTAAAAAAAAAAATATGTCAATGGTTCTCGGCTTTTGCGCTCACTATATTCAAAGAAAATATGCTTAATGTGCACACTCAAAAAAAAACCAACATTGATGACATACACACATATTAAAATTTAATGAAACACGCACACACATTCACCACAGATGGCAAGGGCTATGCTGGCAGCCCACAAAACGGCTTCATTGACCCGGCTACTCCAGAAACTTCTTGGCCAGAATTTTGGCCTAAAATGAAATTTTACAATTTTGGAGTAAAATAATAACACAAATGTTTTTATTGTATTGTTGGATAGCAATGCCTTGAAAAGGCTAATCCTATGTAAAGTAGCACTGGTTAAAAAGACAGTCTTAATGATTCAATTAAACCACACAACCCATGCCAAGAAGCTTGATTCAGCGTTAAAGATTTCTCCCTACTCCATACATTGTGGTCATTGTGGCCCTCCTTTTTTTGCCCAAAAATTGCCGTTTTTACCATTTTTACAATGTAATCAGTTACCAGTTAGATACAATGCTTGACAAGCCTAAATTCTGGTTGTAAAAAAATGATCTAACCGGGGGTCCGGAACACAAAATAAGTGTACGGATGACGGGGTCGGGGTTTCACCCCACGGGGATCCAATTGGCAGAGCCCCCTGTGGGGGTATAAGGTGGCGAAGCCCCCTTAAGCCAGTGATTTTCGTAATTTGGAGATCATAATTTGTACCGGACATTACACTATTTTACATACCTTTATTAGCCGCACATGAACTGCTTGACACGATCGCAACGATGTACACAGGAAGTCAAACGACTATATTCATGAGCGCCAACTTTTCACCTCTGACATGGAGCCTCGTTTGCAAGTTTAAAATTTCTTACAAATTACAAAAAAAACTTTTAAAAAAAGGGGTGCGTGTACGTGAAAGATGTTATAAATAGTCAAATGGTCCGTAGTACGGTTCCGAAAAAGAGATTGGACCGTAGTCCTACGTTTAGCATGTTGTGGAGACGAAGAATGGACTTAAAAGAATGATCAACCGAAAAAAAAAATCACCATTTCATTTCCTCTCTTCCCGTTTCTCGTTTTTCTTTCTTTTTCCTTTTTTTTTTTTATCAAAAAAGTGGGTACGGACACATCCGTCCCATCCGTACCGGTTCCGACGCCTCTGATGCTAATTAATCAAAATTTTTAAAAAAATATTAAAAAATATTACAATGTCTTGTCCTTAAATATTACAATGTCTTGTCTCAGAACTTTTGACGACCCATTTTTGACAAGCTAAAAAAAAATATGAAAGAAATGCTGGTTTCATAAACTGGTCTCGTGTTACTTTCGAGTCGAATAAGTTTTGGCAGTATGGCCACTTTTTTTCCAGAATGAACATTAATTGGTGTTCTATCAAATGGTGAGAACTGATGGAGATGTATATTAGGTAACCAGGTAATTACCATGTTACCATACTCTGACAGGATTGATTATAGGAACATCATACTCTTCAGAAAGGAAAAAGAAAAGTGAAGAAAACCCAGATAGCTGAAAAGAGATTACGAGTAATTGGCATGATGTCGAGTACTGGTACATCAAAATTTTGAATGAGTCTGAGTACTTATCCCCGGAACCGTAGGCCTCGAGTACAAGTCACTCTTCGTAGTATTGACAATGGCGTTGTGGACAATAGGCTCCTGCCCTGACGTTTTTATTCTATTTTGATATCATTTAACCGTTAGTATTTCGTAATCCACCTACAAATTTAATTTGGTCGTATGTGAAATTTGTAATTGTGTATTTTGTCCCATAAATGGACTAAATTAGCCACAGTGGCCTATATGGTACCATGGGAAAATATTGCTCATTTAACACAAAACCACAAGATCAGAATCAACTATTTTGTGAATTCTGGGTTGTTATCATGAAATGCCCCTTTAAATCACTACATTACAAATCAATATATGGATGCCTCAAAATCTCTATTGCTCCTCAATTTACTGGTGGGGGTGTGCGGAACTTGAAAAGAAGGACTTTTGGTAAAGTGGGGTCTAACCCCCCGAAATGGTCCTTTTTTGGACTTTTGACATTCATCGCCCAAATCGCTTTCATTTCAAATTCATTATTTTTTTCTTTTTACTTTTGAAAATTTTGCCCTTCAAATTCATAATCTAAACTTGTGTTTTGACCATGCAATTATATTTCTTCATTGGGATCCAGGTCATACTAACTACTTGGCTCAGGAGAGCTTGAACTCCCACCATTCAGAAATTTGGCTAGTAATCAATTTGCCACGCACACATTGTTATTATAATTATCCTAATATGATTTTTCCATTATGAAATGGGAATATACAACTTTGATTAATTAGAAAAACCCCGTCTTTTTTTGTCAACAACAAGATTGTTAGCCTTCTGTATTTTACGTGGGCTGGACCCACTCCCCTCACCATTCAATTATTTTAATTAAAAATATACTTTTGCATGCCCCAAACAATATTCTTTTACCAATTTCTCATCTGATATGTGTAGGTTAATGGATCCACCAGCTGTAATACCCCGTTTAATACATGCACTTTTGTTCTATAAATTATATTTAAGAGGTTGATTTCAACAGGATTTTGTCATACCTGAGATAGTCTGTTGACAAAAATTCTTCAACTTTCCAATTGTTGCTATCAAGGAATATGCTCTGAGCGTTATTATTTTGTTGTTGAAACCAGTGGGTAAATTTATGAATGAAACAGCTTTTCCTGACAAGATTCCTGTTTCCTAGCACATGTGTGGCATAGCACGATTCATCTTGCGTCTTCACAGTGGTGGCGACTTTTGTGTGGTCCTTTTCATTTTTCACTTGGCTTTTTATCTTTATTTTTACTATAGGCCACCGAGAAGTTAAGGAGGGAGTGGTGGTTGTGTTGAAAAATAAGGAAAAGGGGTCCCATAAATGAGGGCAGAGGGGTGGTGATTAGGTTGGAATTTGATGGAGGCATTCGTGTGAGGGGTAGCTGATAGGAGGTGTAGAATTAATCGAATGTGAACGTGAGAAATAAAATGAGAAAGGTGACGGGTGTAGAGTGTGTAGAGGTCAGTATAGAAAAGGCGGGCCGTGGGGATTGAGGGAAACTGGTGAGTTGGTTTGATTGGAAAGATGAAATGCAAAGGGAGGTCTATGAAGGGGTGGAGTAGGATGAATACGCTGAGGGGAAGAGAAAGGGATATTTGAAGAGGACAGGACGGGGTAGCGAGGCAAGGTAAAGAGATGGCAGTGACTGAGGCAAAGGGGGGGGGGTGGAGGTATAGCGATTATGGGAGGGGTCAATTACCATTACAAAGGGCATAAGGCTGGTAAAAGGAAAAGAAGGGGGATTGGTGGAGAAGGGGGAAGGAGAATGTTTGAGTAAGTACGGATGGAGAGCTGGTGAGAAAGAGAAAGTGTAATTATAAGGGTTCTAAGGATGTTCGCGGTAAGCGATGCACGACTAGGGTAGCGGATTTGGGTAAAAGCGAAAAACGAAGAAATGAAAAAGAAAGCAGTGTGATGGGGGTGGAGGTGGTGATATTAACAGCAGGGTGGCCGGTGGTGAGCGCCGATCAAAGTATGGGTTGGAGGGGGTAGAGCACCGTGGGGGACCAGGGTATACAAACGGGTCGATAAGGCGTAGTGGAGCGGACTAGGCTGAACCAGGGGTGGGGGAGATTTTGGGGGAGTAGAAGAGTGAGGGTAGGGCAGGAAACTGGAGGAAGAATAAAGAGAAGTGGACTTGGGCTACGTAGAGTAGTGGGGAGTGGGTAAGGTAGGCAGGAGTGATCCGAAAGGTTGTTGAGTGTGCTGAGAGATGTATTAGATAGCTGGTAAGTGGAGGTCAGGATTGGGGAGGGAAGGAGAGAAGGCAGATGGGGGTAGAACGGGGAAGGAGGTGTTTGGAGGAGTTAGTCGGCTGCGAGTGTGGGGGATGGAGAGGTTGTGGGGGAGTAAGGGGGGAAGTGTGTGGAGTTGAGAGGCGGGAATGGCAAGATAAAGAATAGGATAAACGGAGGACGTGAGATGGTGTGCAGACACGAAGTAAGCAAATAGAGAGGAGAGCAACGGGAAGGGACGGGAGTAGGGATGAATGGCAAGGGTGGGAGGGAGTATAGGGCGGGGGAGGCGATGGGGTTTTAGTGGGGTCTGTTGAGGGCAAATGTACGAGATATGGGGAGGAGGCTTGGCAGGGCGATAGAAAAGTGGGGATGGAAACAGGAGTGAGGGAAGGGGTGGCTCAGTATGATTGAAGGTTTGATCGGGGGCGGCAGGGAGAGGGATTATAAGCATCTAGGCTGTTTCAGCGGAAGATTGTTAAATGAACTAGTGTGGGAGGGCAAGTCGGCCAGGGGGTTACGGGAAGAGAGGGGGGTGGGGAGTGGAATTAGGTGGAATGAGGAGCAGTCATATGACAACAATTGCTGAGGTTGGTGGGGTGGAATGGGGAAGGTTCCGGATCCAAACGGGGATGAGGGGCGGTAAATAGGGTCCCGAAGGAGGGCGGAGGGTTGAGGATAGGGAGTTGAACAAGGATTGTGAAGGACAAACATGAAAGTGAAGTTAGGTGGGGGATTGGGAGGCGGCGCGTATGGAGATGCGAGTGATGGGGCGTTGAAATGGGGGAGGCTGAAGGGCGGGTAAGGGTAGGAAGGAAGCAGGATTTTGGGAGACGTAATGAGCAGTGAAAGAGGGGAATAAGATTGCGGTGTATTAATAGCGAGTGAATGGAGGTCAGAGAGAAAGGTGTAGGGAGTCTCAAGGGGTCGTGGCAATGGAGAGGATAATGCTGCAAGGAATGGGAGTCGCGGGGTGGAAGGTGAATGGACGAGCTGTAGGGGAAGGGCAAGAGGTAAAAAGGTGGAGGGGTTAGCTGGCAGGGTTGAACTAAGCAAGGTGGAAGTGAAGGGACATTCAAAACGGGCGTGGTAGGATAGGTATAATAGGGGAGGTGTGAGGTCGGGAGGACGGTGGGTGATTTGACGTACGAGGGGGTGGGGAAAAGAGTTATGGAAAATGAACAGGGAAAGGGGAGGGGGGAATCTTTTTCCCCCCCCTCTTCTTTCTCGTCTCGTCTCGTCTCTCTCTTTCATTATCCATCGTCTTTTAGGCGGTTATTATCTCGGCCCTTTTTATGTGTATTTTCTTTTTATTCTTCTCCCTAGCTTTAATTTATGTGCTGTGATACTCACAACTAGCTTGCCGTGACCGGACCACAAATCTTCTCAGCTGTCCTGCGATGTCCGCGGTTTATTCCGAATCACTTGGCGATTGAAGAATTTGACGATTAATACGTGAAAGTCGCCCCTTCAAAACTTGAATATCGCTTCCGTTTGTCATTTTATTTTTGTACCACGGTGACGGCTTTCCCACAAACACGAAGCGGTGGTATGGCAATCATGCCTTCTAATGCGAGCGCCCTATTTAACAGACACAATGAGAAAAGCGAAGGCCAGATGGCCCTATAATGCATGACGAATCATGCTAATTCGTGTCACAGCAGAGCGCTCTAAAAAATTGCCAAATTTAGACCTAAATTGCCATTTAGTCCTAAAATGTGTCAGAATTTAGCATTTTTAAACGATTATTGTAAATAATGAGGTTATTTTGGAAAAATGTGCACGGGCTCAACATAAAACACAGATTTAGGAAACATGGTGTTTTTTTGCCCTAAACAAAATTTTATGATTTTTTTCTAGCTGTCTGTTGGCATTTAATTTAGAAATAAGTCACAGGGGCTTGTTTTGATGGCCTGCACCAACCCTGAAATACACTTTAACACCACTTTCACATCCTAGCAAATGGTGATGAAATTTTTCGACCTAATTGTGATTGGGAATGGCATTGCCTTGCTGGATGTGAACCAGGTCATCTGCATGTCTGTTGTACTGATACAAACATGCTGGTTTTTTCTCTCTCTCTCTCTCGCTAGCTCCTTTCTCTCTTTCTCCCTTCTATCCCTCTTTCTCTGTAGAGTGGCAGAAAGTCACAGACACTTTTTGTGCCCTTGTGGTGACATTGAGAAGCTATAATCATTTCATAATTGCTTTCCAGCTGACCCATATAATGGTTTGGCATGGCAAGAGTGCCACTGTGTATGCTATTGTATAAGGTTTGGTATAAGGTTGACATGGTAACATGGTAGCCTGGGTTTGATTCAGCACTAGCATCTTGGTGTGGTCAGTTTTTTGTTTTGGTATATTTTGTTTGGTTTTTTTGTTTGGGTTTCTGAGAGATGTGAAGATATTTTTTGCTGCATAGGTGTTAAAATTGTTTTAACCTTGTTCAATTTATATGACTACAATGCAATTATAATTAACCAAGTCAAACAACAGAAAAACTCAGTCAATTTCTCTACATTATTCAAAACAGGCCTCTAAAACAAAGTTTAACTCTTCAAGTCCCTAACAAGTATTGGCAGTAAAATATAAGGTTGCAGAATAGCGTAAGGGTGGAGTTCACTCCTCTCCCTACCCAGATGGCCGCCAGGTCACTCCCCCATTCACCCCTGGGTAGCTGGGGTAAACGCTAGACTTGCAAAGGTACAGGTGGCAGAGAGAATGAACTGGCCACTCCGGGTTGTGTTTGCGATACCGCTCGCCAGCATTCCACCAACACTCATCATCCCACCGACCCCGTTACAGTATGTTGGGAAAATCTACATTGGTATTGTCCTAAATATAAACAACGAGTGATATAACCTTTCCATTGGCTGTGCAACGAGTGGGGCATATTCCCAAAAAAATTGGTCCCACCTTGGCAAAAGTGATGGATAACTCTCATATTACTTTGAAATAGCAAAATTTCATATCAATTTAAAATTAAAAAATTTTACCATAAAATTTCACTTTTTTTGCCATATACTTACTGCATTTTACCCATTTTTTCCCAAAAACATTGAGCCTCACCTACTGTCCAGAAATGGTTAAAGGTAAGATAACTGTCAAATTACATGGAAAAAGCATATTTAACCATTAAAATGCAATTTTTGTTCATTCACAGCAATGAACCCATTTTTGTTAACTTCATTTACCCCTTTTGCCACCCCCCCCAATTTTTTTTTTTATCATGGGTGTGATGGCGCTACTAAGGTATCAAAATTTGCAGGCCACAGAGTGGATTTTACATTATCTATCGTATCCTTTTGGCGAGTTGCGCGTCGCGGTTTCGAGTTATGAGTGCGAGTTGCGAGTACGAGGTTGCCGAGTTCCTGAATGAGAGTTGCGAGTTCATGACTGCGATTTTTGCGAGTTGAAATATGCGAGTTGTGAGTTCCTCTTATTTTGCGAGTTGCAAATCTGTAAAGTTTTATGTTCTATTTTTGTAACGGTGTTTGTCCTGTCATTTAACTCCTCACACGATTTAAAATCACCCTTTTGGAGTGATTTTAAATCTTTTTGAGTGAAATGTTGGTTTTTTTTTAAGTACAAACAACCACTCACTCTTTGGAGTGGTTTACTAGGGTTTCACTCTTTTGGAGTTAAATTTTAACTCGTTTTACATTCAGAGCATTAGATTTAGCTTATACAATAAAACCAAATGAACTGGTTGCTTGTATATTGCTTTTGTTTTGAAGTTATATTCCATTTGTTACTAGTACATATTTGCGTTTTTCACTTTTAGGTATAATTGCAGAATTATCCTCTTGCACCTAGGTCTGTCATCATGTGCCCTTCTTCTGTTAACATGATAAGGCACATGAGACAAAGTAGGTTTGAAAGGTAAAATTTACTTATGCCTACTTTTAAGTGCATCTTTTCATAGCCATGCAATACTTTGTTGTTTACTAATTTGACAAACAGCCTGTTGTCAAAAGTTGTGATGTGTGAATAGTTTTTACCACATCAAATCTTGCATCTTTTTTTAACTCCTTTGTTCTAACCAGGTACATACCCTGATTTAACCCTAACCTGCCGCGAGTAATATGTGAACTCCCTTGGCCTTACTGAACTGAAAGAATGTGATTTTTTTACACATACGTGCAGAAGCTGAGATGAGCCTAAACGGAAGCTCCTGTATATTACAGTGATAATTTTTGGGTGTGCAAAATATTTATTTGTTATTCTTTCAAGGGACTGACAGGTCTCATTTCAGAACAGAATTCAACAACCAACTAACTTAACTAACCCTAATTAATCAAAAGAAAACAATGCTGGATGCCTAAATAAGCATCTTTAACTTGTTCCTCACTTTCAGAATCAGAAACCCCGGGTATAATACAGGCCTGTCATGTTCCTATATCACATTCTCTTAAAATTTGGTGTTAGAAAATAAATTGGGCCTTATTTGATCACCAAAAATTTCTGTTGGGGTTGTTTTGAGATACTAGTATGATGAGTCAATGACACACGAGGATCTTGTTGAAATTGTAGTGAAATTCTGATATTGATGAATGAAATATCGATCAAATTTTCCAAAAGGTGTTTCTGAAATATTTCACTAAATGTGGTTTCAGTTTTCTCTACTAATAGCATTTGTAATGTACTAGGGACTGATTTTGGCAGTGATAGAAATGGATAAAATAAAGAACCCGATAATCCTTTTGAGAAACTACAAATCTCCCTACTACAAATAAATAGATTATTTTGGGTGTTTGGGGGTAAAGAAATATCCTATTGTTTGTTTTACCATAAAAAATTAAGGACATGCCGAATTGTTTTCCTACCCCTGGCCGATTTCATCTAAAGTCATTTTGCAGACCTAATGTTTGCAATATTTCTCTAATTGGATTTCCCTAAATAATTTTTCCAAGTGTTCAACAATTTGCAAAGGCTTATCCCTCGTCTACAGAAGGGTGGGGTGGTTGTTACCACCCCTTCAGTTCCCCGGTTTGCTAAAACCACTTCTTTGGTTCTAATTATTTAATTTAATTGTCAATTGAGTATTTTCTGTTCCTTTCATCACATAACAAACATCCACCAGGGTAGGGTAAGATCAGGGTACTCCCACCCCCCACCCCCTTTTGGAGAGAAGTGGGGCATTTTCATGAAGTTGGACCTCGGTGTATCCCTGTACACATTCCCTCTTGCTACTTAATTTTATTTATGATAAATGGTAGCTTAATTTGACGTTAAATAACGAACATTTGGGACAAAAAAGTTCTCCAAAACTTAAAAGTTTGCTTTAAATGTTTATAGTATAAGGTAATATCAGCTGTTTGGTCACCAATGTAACCATAGTGTCCCCAAGTTGAACATTGTTCATCATTACCCATTCCTTCCTATTTACACAATTTTTGGATACCCTATTCTTCTATGATGTTATGCTCCCAGATTTGAATTGTGAGCTTGACTTTAAAGGGGCATTTCGTGATCCACAGCCTCGTCCCCCCCGACTTACCTAAAAATGTTGAGATTTTTATATCATCTGAACCGTTAGCCTTAGTAATCAACGTGTGCCCACTCTTACGTTCAAATTTGGTCGCACCTGTAAGAAATTTGCAATTTTGTATTTTCTGTCCGTAAACGGACAGAAAATACAGCACAGTAGCCTATGGGACCGTGGGAACGAGCAATCGCTCATAACACAAAACCGCAAGATCGGGATGAGCTCAAATTTTGAGAATAAGCTTTTCTCAAAGATATCTAGTGATCAATGAATAAAACAGAAGGTGCTGAAATCACGAAATGCACCTTTAATTAAAGCTTGATTTATATCACAAGTGCTATATTTTTGAAAAGAGGACCTCTAATAGGTGTGGTGTCCCCATGGTGTCCCCATTACATTGTGACATTAATTTGTCAAATTTTCCAGACAAAACAATGGCTAATTATTTTGAAGCTCTCCAAATTTCCTTTAAACCACAGAATGAAAGTTATGAATAGTGTAATCAAATAGGATCACTCTTTGATACAATCTAAAAATTCCATTTAATGTCACACTTTGAGGACCAGTTTCGTGAAATGACCCAAGTACCAACGTGCCTAGCACAACACAGAAACATCACAGACACTTGATTTTGGTACCAATAGATAGCTATGGGCCTCCTCTTTCCATTGATACCAACATTCCTAGCATTACGTCACAATGACATTACAAAATTCGCATGTTAGCAAAATTGTCAATTTCCATAGGGGAAAATTCAATTTTTGCCAAAAATGGGAGAGCACACTATAATGTTTTTGAGTCGCTAAAATTGGGAAATATCAATTTTCCACCCTATATTCAGTATTTTCACAGGAATCGGATGTTCAGTAACGAAAATCACCCCCACCCCACCCCCTTCGGGAGTTTTGTTACAAAAAATGGATAAGGTAGATGAGGGTTAAGTGATATTTTAGATATTTTTTTTATTATAAACACATCATTAGAGTGTTTAATATTTTTTTTTAATAACCTTCCATGTAGGCTGGTGAAACATTTCCTGGAAAAATAAGGAAATTTTCAAAAAAACAAGAAAACACTACAAGCATGCATGCACACACGCATGCACAGTATACACGCACGCTCACACACACAGAAATATATTGAGGAAAGTTTGATGTTTACTACAGTCAAGTTAAGACTACATGGTGTCAGGTTATGTCATTTTATTTTCTGAGCTTGTAGGAGCTTATCCCTTAACTCAATCCACACCTCAACTCCTGTTTATTGCACTCTGATTATGTCTATACTAATGTGCATATGCAGGTTTTTTGTTAGGTGTGTGT
>JAMKCH010070238.1:0-11756 GCA_023653785.1 Ophioderma brevispina | reverse complement strand
TTCTTAAAATCTTAACTAGACTTGTATCAAAATTGCAATTTTTTTGAAAGTTTCAGTTGTGCTCTATAGCGAAAATAGATTCAAACATTCAAAATATTGTCAAGCGGGTGCAAATAGAGGGGCCCGCAATGTGGTAATGTACGTGTTATTCAATGGAGCGTTTATTAGTGGTGTGCGCCCTTGAAGCGCTATTCGGGACTGTTCAATTTTCATATATATTGCGGATTTCGAGTCTGATGAAAAAGACCCTCAGATTCTTTAAATTTGTACGATTTACTATTAGGAATCATATTTGACCAAATCGCTTTTTAAAAACTCACTTGTTTAACGATGTAACAAAAAGAAATCGCTCTCGAAGACAAGGTGCTCATGAAAATGGTCGATTTTTATGCAGTGTTTTTCGTTATGGACTGCAATTCGGCTCATATCCTGATTGAGATACGGATTGTTGACACTTCGCGAAATCAAACTGGTATATTGAATTCAATGTAAGGGCGTGGTGTGTGTTTATGACGAAAACAGACTAAGTGAATAGCTAATTATCTAGTCCATTGCTTTTGTTTCTCGTTTAAGGAAGCGGGATGTCAAAACCCACGTTCACTTCATTTATGACCAAAAAAGCGTGCCGTCGAGTTATCATTGTAATTTAAATACACCACACTAATCCCAAGAGTATTTTAGAAGAAAATAACATTGTAGGTTTTATTGACCTATATAAAATATGTTAAGAGAAAAAAGTAGAAACGTACACATCAAAGATGCGAAAATTACTATTTTCCCACTCACACTCTAAATTGAAGTGTTAATGATATGGCTAACAGTTTTTAAACTTCAACGTGTTAAAACACAAATCACTTGACCTCTTTGAACTAGGTTAAAGGGTCGCATAGGGGTCATTACCATATGATTGACCACGGTCTTAGTCAATGATGCATGAGACCAAGTTTGTCAAATTACAGGAAAGGAATGTGAGTGCTAGAGTAAAAGAACAATATGAAGTAATAGCTTTGATTAACACTAAAACACATGTACATTGCTAATATTAACATGTTAAGTGTTAAATATTAAACCATGCATGATTGATTATTAAACAATGCAACAGTTTGTAGTGTTAATATCAATCACTGAGTGTATAATTTAACACTGTACATTTTAATATGGCAATTAAAGTGTTTTAGTGTTACTCAAAGCTTATTACTTCAATAGTGTTCTTTTTACTTAGCACTCACCATCTTTCCTGTTATTTGACAAACTTGTCTCATTGATCATTGAATAAGACAGTGTCAATCTGTCATATGGTATTGACCCCTATGCGTCCTTTAACCTAGTCAAAGATGTCAAGTGATGTTTTGTTTTAACCTCACGTTGTGAAGTGTTAAATAAACGTTAGCCATATCATTCAACACATCTATAGAGTGCCACCCCTTATATATTTTGACGGCAATCATGTCTACATGCGCTTTATAGGCAAGCGCCGATGCGATGGGGGGGGCGGGGTGTCCGTCAAATAAGCATATCCAGTACTTATGTGATGTGTTCAATGTAGTATTTACATTATTGAAGACAATTCAAAGGTTGTTTGAATCTCACAAATCATTACTTGGTTCCACAAAAAACGTGTTTAACAGGGTGTTTTCTTTGAGTAACGTGTTAAAAGAAAGCCAAAATGACGCAAAAGGGATATTTAGCATATACTACAATTAATTGGAGAGCCATAAACTCCCGTTTAATGTGGATTGGGGAAGCAAAAAATGACAATTTTTCTTTTAAAAGTCCAGATTTGTAAAGAATTAAGAAAAAAAATCAAAAACAATTGTTTTCAAGTGCTGTTCAAAGGAGCCACAACACTAAATCACCCCACGTTTGGGGGAATGGTAGGTAGTTCCGGTAAAAATAACAAAAACGTGCGTGAGATTATTTGAGCCTTTGGGGACGGTTCCAGTGAGGGTGGTATATTATAACAAAAGTGAAAGAGATACAGCTTGATCACGATGAGATTATCACCAAATCTTTGAAATTCGATCCTGTGTAGAAAGAGGACCTCGACTTCCGGCCCTGGTCGACGTGGCTATGAGGCGTACACGTCGGATCAAAACAGTGTTGGCGCTGTTCATATGCCGTTTTCTTAAAATCTTACTAAGCGAAATGGTATCAAAAATTGGAATTTTTTGAAAGTTTTAATTTTTTAGGTTTTTTCTTTTTTTAATTCAAAAACTTTAAAATTGTCAAACGGGGTGCAACTCAGAGGCGGCGCGATGGGTACTTTTACGTTGCTTTCAATGGAGCGTTATTTCGTTGGTGTGCCCCTTTGAAGCGCATCGGGACTGTCAATTTTCACTATATATTGCCGTATTTCGAGTCTGAAAAGACCTCCGATTTCTTTAATTGTTAGATTTTACATTAGACATCGATATTGAACAAATCGGCATTAAAAACAATCATTGGTTTAACGATCTAAACAAAGAAATCGCTCGACGAAAAGGTGCTCATGAAAATGGTCGATTTGTGCCGTGTTTTCGCTATGGGCTGCAATTTGGCTCAAACTCCTGGTTGAGATAAGGAGTGTTGACACCGCGCGAAATCAAACTGGTACATTGAAATTCAATATAACGGCGTGGTGTATGTTTATGGACTCTAAAAAAAGACTAATTGAATAGATAATTAACTAGTCCAGTTTGCTTTGTTTCTCGTTTTAAGGGAAGCGGGCTGTCAAAACCGCGTTTCCCTTCATTTTGACCAAAAAAAGCGTGCGTCGAGTTTTAACATTGTAATTGCAATCCACACTAATTCCCTAGAGGTATTTATAAAAAAAAATAACATGTAGGTTTTATTGATTTGTATGAAATATGTTAGAAGAAAAAGTAGAAAAAAAAAAGTACAATCAAAGATGCGAACAATTACTATTTTTCCCACCCCTACCCTTACTATTTGCACGGCAATCCTGTCATACATGCGCCATAGTGACAGCCGATATTCCGGAGGGGGGGGGGGGGTGCCCGTGGGAAATTAAAGCCTACCCATTATCTTAAGGGAGTGTCAATGTATTATTTACATTTATTGAAGCCAATTCAAAGCGTGTTTGAATCTCACCAAAATCTTACTTGGTTCCACAAACGTGTTTTTCTGTTTTAACAGTTGTATTTCTTTTGAGTAAACGCTCGGTAAAAGAGTGCCAAAATGCTACGAAATGGGATATTTAGATATATATAAATAAAATGAAAGAGCCATAACTCCCGTTTGCATGTGTAGTGGGGAAGCAAAAAAAATGACCCGTTTTCTTAAAAAGGTTCCTTATTTGTAAAAAATTACGAAAAAAATCAAAAACAATGTTTTTCAAGTGTGTTCAAAGGGCCCACAAACATTAAATCACTCCACATTTGGGGGAATGGTAGTAGTTCCGGGAAAATAAGAAAACGTTGTGAGAATATTTGCCAGTCCTTTGGGGACCCGTCTCAGTGTAGGGGGGTATATTTATAATAAAAGTGACCAAGAGTATAGCTTGATCATCGCTGAATTTATCACAAAAGTTTGGAAATGCGTTCTGGGTAGAAACTAGGCCCTCGACTTCCGGCCTGGTCGAAAGCGGGCTATGAGGCGTACAGTATGCTCAAAATAGTGGTGGCGCTATGTTCATAAGCCTTTTTCTTAAAATATAGACGAGACTTGTATCAAAAAATGCAAATTCTTTGAAAGTTTCAATTGTGCTCTCTAGAGAAATAGAGTCAAAACATTTAAAAATATTGTCACACGGGGTTTGCTGCAAATCAGAGGGGCGCGAGTGGTACTTTTACGTGTACTTTCTTATGGAGCGTTATTTAGTGGTGTGCGGCCTTTGAAGCGCTATTCGGGACTGTCAACTTTCACTATTATATTGCGATGTTTTCGAGTCTGGAAAAGACCTCCGATTTTCTTTAAATTTGTGAGAATTTTAAATTTACCCCATCTATATTTGACCAAATCGCATTAAACAAATCAATGGTTTAGGATTTAACAAAAGAAATCGCATTCGAAAAACAAAGGTGCTTGCTCATGAAAATGGTGATTTGTGCACGTGTTTTCGCTATGGACTGAAATTTGGTTCAAATCCTGGTTGAGATACGGATTGTGGACACCTCGCGAAATCAAAACTGGTTACAATGAAAATTCAATCTAATGGCGTGGTGTATGTTTATGACTAAAACGACAAATTGAATAGCTAATTCATTCTAGTCCAGTGTAGCCATTGGTTTCTGGTTTAAGGGACAAGCGGATGTCAAAACCGCGTTGCCCTTAATTTTTTGACCAAAAAAGCGTGCGTCGGTTTTACATTGGCCTTCAATACTCCACACTAAACCCTAGAGGCTTGTTTAGAACAAGAAAATACACATTGTAGGGTTTATTGACTTTATATTAAAAAATGTTAAGAAGAAAAAGTAGAAAAAGTACACATCAAAGATGCCGAAACTTATATTTTCCCACCCCTACACTATTATTGCACCGGCAATCCTGTCACATGCGCTATCGTGACAGCGATTGGGGGGGGGGGGGTGTACTGAAATAAGCATATTCATTACTTATGTGATTGTGTTAACCTGTATTATTAAGTTTCGTAAAGAAATTCAAATATGTTGAATCTCCAAGTCATACCGAGTTTCCACAACAACGGTTTATATACATGGTATTCTTGAGTAAACGCAGTAGTAAAGAGTGCAAAAATGTACGAAAATGTGATATTTTACAATATATGTCATTTACTTAGAGACCCATAACTCCGTGTTCATGTGTCGAGGGAAGCAAAAAAAATGACCATTTTATTAAAAGGTCCATCTTGTAAAAAAATTAAGAAAAAATCAAAAACAAATGGTTTAAGTGTGTTCAAAGGGCGCAAACCACTAAATCCTTCAACGGGTGGTTTCGGAACGGGGAGGAGGAAGGGACTCCAATCCCCCACCCCTGCTTCACTACCCCTCTACACCTCCGCCTGCTCCCTCCTATTCTCCTAGCTTTCCATACGGCGTCACGCTTTTTGATCCACTGGCCCCCGACACCACCGTGGTCTCTATTTCCCTCCTCAGCTTTCCGCCGCCGCCCGCCTTAGCCCTTCCATGACTCACGCTCCTCCAAGAACCTGTTCTCGTTCCCTGCCCGCAATCTCCTCTGACACCCTTACACACAATACCCGCCTAATCTGAAATCAATACCCATACTCATCTTAGTGCCTTCTTCCCTTTTTAAACTCACCCCACGGGCAAGGATCGGCGTCCATGTATCCACAGCTACTCTGCCCCCCTAGTGCGCCGTAGGATCCCACTACGAGAAACCTGATTCCTTCTCCCATGCCCCCCATGCCTTGCGCTGGCCCCTGATTGCCCGAACTATCGAAGCTCTAGTCGTGTAAAGCAACGCCGTATTCGTCCTTTCTTACTGTTTCCTAGGCTTGCGTTTCCCGTCTTCGGCTATATTATTTGATAATACAACCAGTGAAAGAGTAGAGCTTGATCATCGCTGAGATTATCACAAAATTTTGAAATTCGATTCTGTGTAGAAAAGTAGGGCCCTTCGACTCGGCCCTGGTCGAAGCGGCTACGAGCGTGCACGTCGGCTAAAAATAGTGGTGGGCTGTTCATAGGCCTTTTTTAAAAATCTGTACATAGAATTGTATCAACAATTGCTATCTTTGAAAAGTTTCAGTGTGTTCTATAGGGAAAATGGTATAAAAACATCAAAATATTTCACGCGGGTGTGAAAATCAGAGGCGCCGAGTGGGGTCCTGTTACGTCGGATTTCATGGAGAGCGTATTTAGTGGTGTGCGCCCTTTTGAGTTCGAAGCATTCAACAGATCGTCTGTCTGAAACAGCCTCCGTGCTTTACACTCTCTTCTGTTAGGGCGCTTTTTGTTCGGGATCTCTGCTTCCGAGAAAAAAAAATACGACCAAGCTAAAACTTTACCGATATCATACATAGGGGGCTCCATACAAAACTAGGAAGGCAAGATTCCATTTACTTTCTTAAACCCTCCTCCCACCTTCACTGCTCCCCCTTTCCTCCCCCTGCTTAATTACAATAAGATCCCATAAACACGACCTCCCTACCGTATTCTCCACTATTCAACGGCTAATACCATGACTTGGGTTACACACTGGATCTCCCCCCCTCTCTCCCCCATGCACTCTTTAATACTCGCTTCCCCTTTCAACTTCGCCCCCTCCCTCCTCCCCACCCCACTCCTTCTTGCCCCGACCCCTCCGATCACCCCCTCACCTTATTGTCCAATCCCCTTATGTCTCCGGGTGGCCCGAGGTCTACGGCAAACATGTACTGAATGAGATGCGAGTCTGTGCTGGGAGAGTTAAGGAAGGAATTAGTAATTATAGTTTCAACGGCCTCCTGTACTCACAGTCCGGCCTACGACGGTAAGGAATAAGGCACTCAATTCAGGTGACTCTCACGCAACATTGGTTTAAACCGCTTTTATTCCGTTATCGGTTAGTCTCCTGGACGTGGCACGTGTTCAGTCCATAAAGTTGACTTATGGACTAAGGACGGCTACTAGGGGCGTGTCACACCTGCGCGCACCAAACGAACCTACTTTTGTGCACATTGCTGTCATCAATACCACGTGGTCTGTAGGGGGGCCCGGCCGGAGAGAAACAAAGCGGGCAAGATAGCGAACACCAAGACAGCAGGATTCATATGTGAGTGAGTGCTTGTGGACCCAGCCCGTGAAATTTTGCCAGTTTCTACAGTACTAAACCTCAATTTGGCCAAAATAAGTTCCAGAGGCCAATTATTTCCGAAAAACCCTTCTTTTGCTAACTTTCAAGTCACAAGCTCCCCAAGTAGGTGCGCTGCACACCGCACCCACCCCTCCCCAAACCAAAGTTGAGTGACCCCCCCACCCCCCCCCCCCCCCCCCCCCCCAGGTGTGGGCCCCACAAGTACTCGTGCTCTTTCAACCTGCTGTATCGGAAAATTTTTTGAGATTTCAATAATTTCAGTATTTTTTTTGTGGTAATAATCAAACATGCCCTTCTAAGTTTGCTAGCACTGGGATTTCACAAATGTCTTATATCCACAATAAGCACTTCTAGCAGCCTTCACACGTCATCATAAATTTTGCAGCTGTTATAACTATAGTCTTCACTCCATGGCACAGTTCAAAAGCTTCTTTGACTCAATTACCTGTAATTTTCCAAATATTAACTCAGCTGTCAGTATGGGTCCATCGATACACAGAATTCTCATCTTTTTAAGGTCAGTTCATGTTATCATACCTTAAGGTACAAAAGAAGAAGGTCCTTGTAACTGGCCCCTGGAAATGGCTGCTATATGTAGGCTCTTATGCAACAAGTAGCAATCAAGGTTACAGATAAACAACCATTGTATTCGTATGGAGTGACTTCTGAATGTTTGGCATTACCGTTACATACATGTGGATTGATGAAGGGGATTTTAATTTAAATTAAATGTAAATTGAAAATTTCAAAATGCTTTTTCGTCTTTTAGTTTTATGCTTTCCATCTTTTGGCTATGAAACAATGAGAGCAAATCCGATACATTTAACTATTGGCTCTCCAAACGGGGGACAAGGGGGGGGGGGGGGTGGGGTAATGGGACCTAATGCATCACTGGGCAAACATATTCAACATCCATGGGGTATAGACTGTTCCCGGCGCAGACGGCAGGGGGGGTACACCTCTAGCCCCCTGAAGAATCGCTAAAAAAAAAAGGTGTCGGAGGGGAAAGGGGGCAAAGCACAATCCGAACCACAAACACAACAGAAGTCACAACGGTTGGGGGAAATCAAGAAGGCAAGGCGGGGCTGGCATCGGGTTTTAGCAGAAGAAAAAGGACAAAGATTAAGTACATTTTTAAAAAAAAAAAATCCATGTGTTTACTAGTGATTCTATTACCTACGGTTCGCGTTCGCTGCCCAGTTGACCTTATTTGCTTTTTTTTTTTGGTGCAGGCAGGGTTTTTTTTTAACAGCGAAAGATTAAGCTGCTAACGAGTACGCTGGATGCCTCCGCTTGGGCTCGCTTTATGGTCAGATACCCAGTCAGTTTGTGAAGTGGATGAGAGCCAAGTCCCAGGCAACCAGCGTAGTTTAATAACAAGTAACGTTCCTGAAAGATTTAACACGCATGGCGGGCTATCCTTTTGAAATAAGCTAACTTGTTAGAAAGACATTTTTAAAAGTAAATTGCGTTTAGTTGACCGAACGTCATTGTCAATGTGGACGTGGGGTATGATGTGACAGTGATTGATATTAAAGAGAAATATTACTAACAAACTGAATCCGGTGTGTAATCAAATTAAAAGCATGTCACAATTTATCATGGGCCGTTCGTATCGGATTTTGATATGATATCCCCACAAACAGGGACGTGCTTCCCTGGGTAATTATAGTTCTCAGTCCTCTATAGGTATATAATCCACCAGCCGTTGAATTTCACCCTTAAAGGAGACTCGTGTTCAGAATAATATCAACAAATATTACTATAAATATCTAGTCCAGTTCGCATTGTTTCTGGTTTTAAGGGAAGCGGGATTTCCAAAACCGCGTTTCCCTTCATTTTTTTGACCAAAAAAGCTGCGTCGAGTGTTTTAACATTGTAATTAAATACTCCACACTAATCCCTAAGATTTTTAGAAGCAAATAACATTGTAGGTTTTATTGACTTATATAAATATGTTAAGAAACAAAGTGAAAAAGTACACTCCAAATGCGAAAATTACTATTTTCCCACCCCTCCCCTTATTATTTGCACGGCAATCCGTCACATGCGCTATAGTACAGCCGATTCGGGGGGGGGGGGTTGTCAATTAATAACATATTCATACTTATGTGTGTGTTAACTGTATTATTTTTGTCAAAGACATTCAATATGTTTGAATCTCAAAGTCATACCTATCCACAACAACGTGTTTATACATGTGTATTTCTTTTAGTAAACCAGTAAAAAGAGTGCCAAAATGTACGAAAATGTGATATTTTACACTATATCAATTTACTTAAGACCCATACCTCCCGTTTCATGTGTCGAGGGGAGCACAAATTACACTTTTTTCTTAAAAAGGTCCATATTTGTAAAAAATTAAGAAACAATCATCAAAAAACATGTTTTCCAAGTGTGTTCAAAGGGCCCACAACACTAATCACTCCACATTTGGGTGAATGTAGTTAGGTTCCGTAAACTAAACAAAACATGTGTGAGATATGTGCATTCCCTTTGGGGACCGTTTTTCCGTATGGTGTGGATTATTATAATAAAAGTGAAAGATTGCTTGATCATCGCTGAGATTCTCACAAAATTTTGAAATTCGATTCTGTGTCGAAAGTATGCCCTCTACTTCCGGCCCTGGTCAAAGCGGCTACGAGGCGTGCACGTCGCTCAAAATAGTGGTGGGGCTGTTCATATGCCCTTTTCTTAAAATCTGTACTGGAATTGTATCACAATTGCTAATTCTTGAAAGTTTCAGTTGCTGTTCTAGAGGGAAATGGTATCACAGACTTCAAACTATTGTCACGCGGGGTGCAACTCAGAGGGCGCGATGTGGTACTTTTACGTGTATTCAATGAGCGTTAATTTAGTGGTGTGCGCCCTTTGAGTTCGAAGTATTCACCGCTCGTCTCTGAACAGCGTCCCTCTCTTGTTCGGGGTGTCGTATCGTCTGCTTCCGAGAAAATACGACCAAGCTAAAACTTTTATACCGCTATACACATAGGTGGCTCCTATCACACCTGAATCGGCAGCCTCAACAGAATAAACTGCATGTTGAATGCTGTGTCGGCGGAATACTGAATTAATGCCGTGGCGGGAGTAATTATCGTAAAGTAATTATATTCGCGGCGTACTCACAGCAGTCCGGCTACACGGTAAAGAAAAGGCACTCAATTTAGTTGACCTCTTCACGCAACAGTGGTTTACGCTTAATTCCGTTATCGTCAATGGTGCCCGGACTATGGCTCCTGCGGACTATAGTTTTGGCTTTCCACCTCTCGCCCAAATAACCTCTTTTGCACCTTCTCTGTCATCAATATACCCCGTGGTTTGAAAGCCTCAGCCTTACACCCATACATCGTTTCATATGTGAGTGTTGTCGTCCCGTGAAATTTTGCCAGTTCTTAAAAGCTCCTAAACCTCAAATTGGGCCTCAATTAAGTGCCAGAGTCATAATTTTCCGAAAACCCTTCTTTCTTAACTTTCATTCCAAGCTCCCAAGTCTGGCGCTCATCACACCGCACAACCCCTACCCAAACCAACGTTGAGGATGTGAAAAAACCCCCCCCCCCCCCCCCCCCCCCCCAGGTGGTGTGGGCCACAAGTACTTAGTGCCTGCTTTTCAACCTGCGTAAATCGGAATTTTTTTTGTTGAGATTTTTCATAATTTCCAGTATTTTTTTTATTGTAAAACTAAACATGCCTTCTAATTTATGCTAGCCCAATGTGATGTAAATGTCTTATCTCGCATCAAAATCATCATTCTAGCAGCCTTCATTCACACTTCATCCTAAATTTTGCAGCTTGTTTATACATATAGCTCACTCCATGGCACGTTTTAAAAAGCTTAAACTCACTACTGTAATTTTCAAATATTAACTCATCTGTCAGGTATGGGTCATGATACCCAGAATGCAAAAGGGAGGTCGGTTATGTTATCATACATGTCACAAGAAGGTCATTGTAACTGTGCCCCTGGAATGATGCTATATTGTAGGCTCTTATGCATACAATTAGAATCAAGGTTACAGATCAACAACCATGTATCGTAGAGTTGACCTTGACTTGTTTTGCAATTACAGTTCACATACATGTGGGATTGATGAAGGGATTTAATTGAAAATTAAATGTAAATTGACATTCAAAATTGCTTTTTCGTCTTTTATTTGTATTGCTTTCCCATCTTTGGCAGAACACTGAGAGCAAATCCTAATACATTCACTTATGGCTCTCAACCAGGGGAAAGGGGGGGGGGGGGGGTAAGTGGACATATGCAAATCAGTGCAAACAATATCAACATACATGGGGTATAGACTTGTGGGCATATTTCATTTTTCCAGGAAAAAAATCTATTGGAATTTTCCAAACCACAATCCAACACACATAATCACAACTGTTTTTTTTTAACTCAATAATTCAATTCTTTGCTTCAATCTGGAACAGAAAATGGACAAAATTTAAGTTTAAGTCATTGTGAAAAAAAAATCCATGTTTATAGTGCATTATATTTTAACGTTTGCAAATTAAAAAAAGAAAAATGGGAGGGAGGTATAAGAACGCGTTCGCTGCCAGTTTTATAATATTTCATTATTTTCAGGGTTTTTTTTTTAATGAAATTGCTTGCTAACGAGTACGCTGTGTGCCCTTCGCCTTGGGCTTCTTCGCTTATGGGCTCAGCACTACCCAGTCAGTGTGTGAAGTGTGTGAGAGACCAAAGTTCCCAGGCAACCACGTCGTTTTAAATTTAAAAAGTCCACGGTTCCCCCTCTGAAAAGAATTCTAAACACTCATTTGCGGGCTATCCTGGAAATAAGCTAAAAACTTTTATAAAAGAACTTTTTAAAAGTAAAATTTGGTTTAGTTGACGAACTCACATTGTCAATGTGGGACGTGGGTGTAGATGGTGAACAGTGATTGATAAACGAGAGATAATATACTACAAACTTGCATCCGGTTGGATCAAAATGAAAAGCAATTTCACAATTTACATGTTCGATCGGATTTTGTATATATAATTCCACAACGACTTGCTTCCCTGGGATTAATATCTC
>JAMKCH010070235.1:0-53298 GCA_023653785.1 Ophioderma brevispina | reverse complement strand
TTTCATAAAAAAAATCCCAAATCACCATAGAATATTAATAAGTAGAATCGTGACACTCATTTAACACAACATATAACCACATAAGTAAACTGAAAACAAAGCCCACTAACTTTCAGATCCATGTTCATTCTGCTGATTTGCCTCCAAACTTTTAAGTTGTTTTGCCATATTTGTTTGTTTCTCCGTTAGATACAAATTAGGATTATCATGTATGATCATATTTTGACGTCTTTTCGTGTTCCTCTGACATTACCAATTTGCAAGAAATAAATAATGTAATCATGTTTTACCGTTTTGTTGTGCACTTCATTTTAAAAAAAAAACATTGAGTTTTTTTTTTTTTAATTTTTTAGGTTTTTTCTTTTTTTAAAACTTTAATTTTGTAGAAATACCTAAAAGTGAAAGATTAATAGAATGCTGTCCAGCATTACCTAGGCAAAGGGAACACTTTGGCCATAAGCGTTTTGCATAGTCCCTTTCGTGCAATATTACACACACGTCAGTGACTCTATTAATCTCAACAAGTTATCATGTTCATTAGTATTTTATGTCGGAAGGCCTCATGGCTAATAAATGGATTTATCAATAATGGACATATCCTTGCATTGAATAGACAGAGAGCCCAATGTTAACAAACCACATTTATCTGAACTTGGATAACCAAGAAACTTTGGTGCAAGAATATAATGAAGAATATTCTAGGTTTCGTAGTCTTTGAAATTTTTTGAAAAGCGCGCTGTTATAACTAATCCGATTATTGTACTCCAGTTTGGCATAGATTCGCTGTTCTGCATACATTGTCAGGGTTTCTGTGTCTATAGAATCACATCACGCTTCCATAACATACATATAATCTTCTACCAAGTATTGGGAGTGGCATTATAAATTACGGAGGTACACGGACTCAGAAAAATAACGCCAAGGCACAAAGTGTCTCCTCCACAATTGAAATCACTGGATTTCTTTAGCAGGTGTTATTTCTGAAAATTAACTCGGCGAAATGTGTGGAGATTGAAAAATGCAATTCTCAAGCAGCGCTGAGCTGTGGCATGGGCATCAAAAATCTGAGCGCAACAAGAATTTATCTTCAAACTCCTTAAAGGAAATATGTCATGATTTCTGAAATATTTTGGAAAATTGGTATGGATGGAAACTTAAGTAACGTAATTCACATCTAAATCACAATAAGTTGAAAATTGTCCAATTTGTTGAGTATTTTGTCCTTTTAATTTCCCGCCCCAATAATCTACTCGAAAACGATTCGACAAATCCACATCGCAGGCAATGGTGACGTCAAAGTTATGACCATCCATAATTTACGTCGTTGTAACAATCATATCGCAGTGTTGCCACTTCAATCCTAACGATGTTTTGGTCACTTTGACGTCACGAGTTGGGCTCTTTTGATCAATGAGCCGTGCGAAAAATCCGCCCGTTTTCTTCGTATGTCCAAAAAGCAAAAATTAAAATGCCCCTCTATTTTTGTTAATTTTCATCAATTGTATTTATTTTTTTTCGGGAATTCGTGATGTATGTTACATATATTTAGGAATGTTAGTCAAACTGAGCTTGACACAAATCTTGACATATTTCCTTAAACATCTTCAGGGAGCATAAAAATAATAAAAGGTAAGTATAATGTAGCTTACCTGAGGGAAAGGACTCTTTTTGTGCTACTTAAATAGTAAACACTAGTGTTTTACTCTTCATTGGCGTCGTGAGAGAGTAATGGTATATGTATGTGTCTCTGTCTGTCTCTGTCTTTCTTTCTTTGTCCCTGTATTATATATAATTCGGAAGAGTATCTACACAAAAGGAATTCTTTTGAATAGACTGTGGAAGTACAACAATGCATTTTTACGCAGTGTTTGCTTTGAAGATTATAGTTTTGAGCGTTAGTAAGTAGAAATTCGCGTGCTTGACAAAAAAACTTATAAGTACAAAGATGAAACCATTCTTCAAAATTTGAATGAAATTGGCTTTAAATCTCATGTAAAATAAACACATTAAAAAAAGCCTCAAAAAATGACAAATTAAAAACAATATTCTAAAAATTTCAGGTGACGATTCCGCTCCTGGCAATTTGGTATTATGAAGCAAATATTTGTGGCAGCATCTGGTACTGAAACCAATGTGCTGTTAAGGACCAGAAATACAAATACTATTGAAGAGAAAATCAATTTGCACGTAGGATTGAGTACACGGCAATATTCAGGCAACTTGGTTTCAGGTAATATTAATCTCACATTTGAAGCGAGAGAGTTTTGTGCTTGTAGATAGAATATATGAAGTATAAAGTGACTATTTTCGGAACAACTGCGCTGCGCAAAGGTAGAGTATGGTTAGTACACGAGCATCCGTCGTTTGGTAACAAAAGACCCCCAAAAAGTAACGCAGCCATGTCTAACTACTCCATAGGTTAAAGCCATTGTCTTAGCACGAAGACTAAAAATTAAATCAATGGTCGTTTTCTTCCGTAAATTGATACCCTTCTTGCCCCCATTGTATATGCAATATTGCCAACACAATACCCATTATAAGAAACATCTCTCCGTTTTTAAAAGGTGCCCCAAAAAGGTTATGATTGCCATTCATTGAAAGGCAACGTTATTCCCGTGAAGTGTGTGTGTCATTAAACCTCACGGCGGAGTCAGGGTCAACTTATCAACGGCTGGGACAGGATCGTAAAGGACATTCCTCGCCGAATGACGTCATCATCTTCCAATGAATGTTCAGCACCGGAACAGAAGTAATCAAGATCATTTCTTCACAACCAGTTTGAAGACCAACAGGTGCCCCGGGTTACGCAACGTGGGTTTGCGCTCAACGGTTATTATGTCTGGTTGAACTAGAATTATTTAATCGTTTATCTTACAATCCCAGATGAATGAGAGTTTCATAGTTTTACTTGTAATAATTGTGTTCAGGGTGGCCAACTTTTTGAAAATGTGGACAAATTTTCGTAAAATGGACATTGTGTTGGCGAAATTGATCACAATTGAGCGAGAGAAGGGTGTCAAAATTTGCAGAAGAAAAAGACAAGGACTATGAAATCATTTTATGTTTTCGGATAGCCCAAATGGTTGTAACTTATGGGGGTATTTAGACATGCTGCGTTACTTTGTGGGGGTCTTTATCTACCTATTAGCAAGTGTGTTGCTCTTTTGAAAAGAGGAATTGCTGACTTGGTGTCCACCTAGCTAACTTAGGTCGCTTTAAATCAAGATATTTGTATTTCTATATGAAACGTTTGTCAACATTTCCTATGTTGTGTAAAATTTTGCCTGACTATAGCCGTTGGAATCTTATCAAACTTGTTCCCTTTCTTTAACGATCTTCATTATAAATTAGATAAAAATCAAATTGTCTTGCCTTTTGACAGTAATATTCCAAGATATCATTCACAGTACGACCGTAACATTATATGATATAAAACTCTTCACGACAGTTAAAAAGGGAGAACGAATCCCGTGGACGGTAGGTATTAACAAATAGCAGAAAATAAGTGTAACGCCCGCAAGCTTATTGCATTTGTTCTTTCCGATTGATTCAAACTAGAAATGGGACACAATCCTGGCAAAATATAATATAAAGTACTAGTAAACATTTTATCTATATGTAGTTGTCATTATGAATATAAGTTGCAGTGGAGCTATTTGGAAACGCAAGGTTCTGCTAAAAAGTGGAAAAATAAAAGCTTAAAAAAAATTGTTAGCCCCACTCAAATGGCGGGAATGAACCTTACCTCTGACAGGAGAGAGTAGACCACGTTCTGGTATTATGGATGAGCCCTTCAGCATGTTCAGCAAACCACAGACATGGTCTACCCGCCTTCATTGAGATATCCAAATCAAAATTATCTGCATACTGAAATATCTAAAATGTCTGCATCAAAGATAATCCGGCATGCTCTTCTCTAAAGCTGGCCTCAAGGTTTTTGACTGGCAAGCAGTTAGTGACGGAGGTGCACAATCATGTTACAGGTGTCGTACAACCCTGTAAGCACTATGATCAAGTTCAGAGTATGGGAATTATTTTTTTTACCTGCGCAGATATATAAACGCTGATTGGTCTTTTATCTTCTCAGAGATGTTTTGTATCCTATTTCGGGTTGTTATGCATCCAAATACCAATAATTTTGTATCATTAACAAACCAAGTGGAGTTTGTCAGTAATATTCAAAATTGGTTAGTGGGGTTCATGTCTTTGAAACCACACTTGGAGGCCTGCCTGCTGCGGATAGGAAATTTAATCGACTGTCAGCGGTCCATTGTGAAAAATCATCTAAAACTCGTGGGGCTTGCAGAATGAGGATGAGTTCGGTTCTCAGCACGGGTCAGGTCATCAGACATATTTCGGTATTTAATTTAGGGACCATGTCAGTGGCAAGCATCATTTACTATAGGAATCCTATTGGACTAAGTTTAGTGGCCATGTGGTTAATCAACCATTGAAAACTATTTTACCCAGAAAGCGACTGCCGTTTATATCTGACACACTGCTTCCGTCATAATAAAACACCACAGGCCATGGTACAATGCCCCCTTCCAGACTCCCAAACGGATAACTTCTCAATCATGAGGACTATGGTCGACATATCGAATACTGTTGAGAAGTCGTGAGGGACCCACTGTACAATGTTATGATAGCATCCAGCACCTGGAACGAAGAAGAAAATGGCAGTGAGACTAATGAAGTTTATGAGAGTTGATACACCTTTGATATTGGGTTGGTGTCAATCCTCTCAGTAATGTCTTCAAGCACCATTTTGTTAAAAAAAAAATAAAACTCTCACAGACTTCCGAAACAAAAGCAATCGGTAGGGAGACAGTGCGTACGTAATTGTTATCCCTCGTGGGGGGTGGGTATTATAACTCATAGATAGCTCATAACATAATCCATAAATCACTAAGATGGGGTTTATGATTACACCGAAAAAAAAAACATTCTATAAATAATAACTGGGGACTACATTCCATTAATCATCAATAAAAACATTTCGATAATGCAAATTGAAAGAAGGACGTTCAGCATAATCTGAAATTACATTATAGGTTGTCGTCAGGTTCGTTGCCATATCTGGCAATATGCTCAAATGCTTATTTTTACATAAATACAATATTTTTTATATCTTCTTCTTCTTGCGTATGAGGCAGTATCTAAATATGTTGTAAACGATGGAACCAGCTCACTGTTGAGTGGTTTGGGGTTTGAGAAGTCTATGTCCACGGTGGACGAAAGGGCATGCACTCATTGAGAATGTGTCCGCAGTCTGTGATGGAGTTCTTGGCAGGCTGGCGATGGCCCAGCCCCCATCGGTTGCATTATTCTGTGCGAATCTAGACTCGGCTATGTCTTCGGATTCAGGGCACAATAGGTTCGATTGACATAAACTCAAAACTTATTATTATTTGGAATGCACTTTTTACAAAAGGCGCACTCACCAACATGATGGATCCATTGATATACAAAACAAATCAAAAATACATCTTAAAAAAACAGATCACTAGGACTCCCTGGACCCTTGACATCAGTTCTTTTAATATGCCCTTTGACACCCTTTTGAACCCATGGCCCACCCATTACGCCCTCATCGAACCAAACTGTCTACGGATTGAAACAAAATCAACCTACACACACAAAGTGTGGAAAAATTAGTCCAATTTCCTAAAAATGAAGCATTTGTTTCCATTTGCTAAAAAAGGTAAACAAAAATGGAAAAATTTGTGTTAAATTGATCCAAAAAATCGCATCTCTGATATTGTATGGCGTCCCTTTTTGGCATAATTGGTATCCATGTGGGGTCCTAGTTTCCAGACTTCTTGTAGACTCATCATAAACCTAACTTGAGAGCCCCGATCACTCGTTTGCGGTCCCGCAGAGTAGTTGTGGATCAACCAATGCGGCCCCTGCGTCAAAAGGTTTTGCAACACCCCTGTTTAGATGGTGTTCAATGTCTATCACAGCACCTGAGTGTATAGAACAACGGTTGGATAATACACTTGACATGTAATTCCCTTACAGGAAATTAATTATGTGGTTTTGGATACAGGTTATAGACTCAAGCGCTATTGACCCATCATCTGGTAACAGTAGAACAATGTAAACTAAACACGCACAATGCGTTATGTACGGAAAATACCCAGTATTATAATTACATGTGTGTTTTTTTGGTGTGAATATAAATGGAAAGCCACTGAATTTTGCATATCTAGATTGAAAAAAATATATGAATAGATGAGAAAGAAAAAGGGTCATGTTGTTCTGCACGGTCAAGATGGTAGGCACAGATTTGTGAATTGAAAGTTGGTCAACAAACTGTGCTCCTGGAGCATTTAAAGTATAGGACTCTATTGCCTTTGCACAGGTCGCCATGTGCGGGGCAAAAGGCCTTGGACTGGCAGAATATGAAAGGGAGCACTTACGCAATTGTTCGATCAGGTTCGATTCTTCTAAACCCCCCAAAACCCATTGGCCTTGCAAGAGGTGAATGCATTGTTTATATAACAGAATCATCTATGCAGTGTCAGTTCAAGGCTCTCCCAGCAAATGGGCGAATGGGATTAAACCTTCAAATATAAAGGACTATCACTGAAACAAGATTCCGGGGAAGAATTTGGTGATCCTAGTCCTCGACTTGCCTAATGTAAGGTGAATTTATGTGTCATCTGAACCGTTAATCCGGGAATTGCAAGTGTACTTAATTTTATGTGCAAATTTGTATACTCGACCCGACCGGGGCATTGTCCATGGACCCCTGGCCGTGATGGGCTCGGTCGCGCAAGCCGCTCACGCGCAAAATCTCCATTTTTTTGAAATTCCAATGTTGGCATGACAGGATAGGAGTCCATTAGTAGCATATCTCTTGCTGTATTAGATCAGTTTAGTACATTTCCCTCGACTTACCCAATGAATTCAAATACATGTCACTACAAATAAAATATTAAAAATTATATAAAATGAAAATTTAAAAATAAAAACAATGTTTAATTAAAACTAAGAACCAAAAAATAGATTAAATTTAAAAATGTTAAAGAAAACTCAAAAATCAAATAATAAAAAGTAAAGATAATAAAAAATAAAAGTAGTAAAAAGAAAATGATAGATTAAAATTAATAAACTTTAAAAATAAAAAATAAATTATGAACATTTAAAAAATGAAAATGGAAAGAATGATGGAATGTTATGGTTATTTTATTCATTTTTGCTAATTAAAATAAAACAAATGAACTAACAAAACTAAATAAATGTCAAAAGAAGGATGCGTTCCCAGTGTTTCGGCTCATTGTGTATCAATGGTTGTTGACCATTGCCTGAACTACTATGGGAAATGCTATGAATGGTTTTGGACTTTTAAGTATTTCTTTGGTATGATAACGGTACAAACGGGATCACTTTGAACGAGGCTGGTTTGACGCATGTTCAATCGCAGGGTCACCGCGATTTATAGCTGAGGACCATGTACCAGGCCAATGATCTCTACACACTGGATAGGCAATCTCCACGCGATTGCTTCCGCACGTTTGAAGATGCACCAGGAATGTTCACCCTCTGGACAAAGTTCGTGCTTGGATCTTGCCTCCTTTGACCTGGCAGATGAAGGTTGCATTATGCATTATGATACATTCACTGAAGAGAGAGATTCCTCGAACAGCTTTCCCGTAATACGCTGTTAATTGTTAGCGTTTTTTCTGTTTAGTTTGCAATGTCCTCTGCCACCCAATGGTCACACCAATCCTTCGTACTGTCTGAAGAAAACTTTGCGGAGCGCGTTACCCATCCGTTTAGGGTAATGGTTCCCGCATTCTTCTTTCATGATGGATGTTTCTGCCACCGTACAAATCTTCACGGACAAAGGTGAATTTCTAAAGATTACGGTAACGCCAATGAAAGCGATCTCAAAAGGCTCCGGAAAATAAAGCTGCGCGGGATTTTTGGTTGTTCGTGTGCGGTTGTTGTTGACCAGAGGTCATTAAAACTTTTGACCATTCTTCACTGGCTGCCTGTTGAGGAAGCGTTTCAGGACAAAAAATCCTATAAGTCTCTTCACGACAGGCGCGATTCCTGGCTAGTTTCAATATGATGTGTGGACAGTATTTTTGTTGCCATCGGCGAAGTCAAATAGATATACAAATCATTCAGTCATTGAGTCCATTAACATAAAGAGAAAGATTCTTCACCAGGGTCTGGTTAGACTCGTGAAACTCACTTATTTCCTGATACTTATTACACAATTTAATGTTTAATATTAATTTTGCATTTTAAGTATTTGCTGTAAGGCGCTGTGTTCTATGTTAGAGCAGGAGCAGAATCAGAATATATAGGGGCCTTATTTAAGTAATTCGTTTACCCCCCACACTACAGAAAAGGTTTAACATCTTTGGTAGTTAGTATGACTCTCTACATCATTGCTAGGTAATAGACTCTCAAATTGTGGTATCCACTTTTACAGTAGGGGCCAATTTAAGTTACACAGGGGTATTTTTTTTAAATGCCCCAATCATGTTAAAGTATGCCATATTGGCAATCTAATCATAGGATTCCAAAATGATAGTTGGTACCACATACGACCTGGGTTTTGATTATAGGGTAAAAAATGACTATAAAATGGTACAAGTCAATCTCAATTGTTACAGGGGTAAACATTCAACGTAATATGATTATATTTTAACATACTGCAAAATTATGGCCTGAGTTAAAGAGGAACTCAACAAAAGTATAGTTTTTTGATTATGTTAAATGTTACTTAAGGGATAAGGGTCAAAGAAGGTCAACACCAATTGGATATGTGCCCTATGACCTTATTTTTCGCATAACATGATAACTTGCATTGGCAGAGGTACAAATATTCCTTATTTGACACATTAAGCCATATGAACAACGTTCTTTAATTTTTTTTAACAAAATTGCAGAACTCTGATTTGACTACTGTACAAATAGAAATGACCTTTTACCATTTTAGCCATTTTTACCCTATAACCCCCAAACCAATGGTCACAGATGGTACAAATTATACCTTTTTGGAATATGACTAGACGAACAATATGGCATACATTTCAACATGATTGGAGCATTTTAAAATTTTGACCCCTGTGTAACCTTAAATTGGCCCCTATTGAAAAAGTGACACCACAATTTGAGAGTACTAAGTACCTAGCATTGATGTAGCGGTTCCATTCTAACTCCCAAAAGTGTCAAACCTTTTCTGTAGTGAGGGGTAAACGATGATGTTTGACCTGGGTCCGTGTTTCTCCTCTATGTATTTGTAGAGCGCCATATAAATGTAATTTACTATTATTATTATTATTTTTAATTCTAGGTCTATGGAATTGACCCTACTTAATTCATCATGCTCACCATGCACGCAATCATTTTCTTTTCAGTTCTTAATTTAATGACTTAGGCTCATAAGACACTTTACACTGCATTTCAGCCCATGCATCCACATTTGTTTTTCGATTTTGGGTCAGTAATGTTGGCAATTCTCTATAGGTGTGAATGATAAAAATCTCTATTTGTTACAAAAGGGGAACTTTTGTGTAATTAAATAATAATAATAATAATAATAATCAAGGTTTATTATAATCTCAAATCGTGGCCTATAGGCCAAATTGCTAGAGACTTTACAGCTTAATAATTACTAGACGAAACAAGGCAACTTGGAGGCAGCAGCTTAAACAGCGCCATTATTGCAACATTCAAACACACTACAAGAAACACACACCCGGATGGGTAGTGCAAGCTTTCATGGTTCATTTGCCCATTTCAAATGAACCATGGAGAAAGTGGCATTCAGGTTTTAATCAATATCTGTTATACAAATCAAATCCCAAATGGAGTTCCCGAATTAAATCCAGCAAGTGGTCCCACTGAGATTCGATCCGAGGACCCTTTGCTCCAGAGGTAAGCTTGCTAACCACTAGACCACGCCACTTCCTTTAATTATTATTAGAATAATTAAAATCGAGGATCCCAATTCTAATTCAACAACCGCTGGAACGTTCTTCCAATATGAAATAGCACTGTGTACTTTTTAACGCAAGCTGTTCCGTCGGTTCATGCAAGTCAATTTGAGGCAGTTTTAGCTAATTTTCGTGATATGAACAGACAGAAATTTTGCGTTTCCAGGGTCACTGTTGCATCGGGGATCCGCGATTCTAATCACAAAATCCATTCTTTTATGAAACATACACAATTTGGAGCATTACCGTTCACAGGTATAATTTACTAGACAATTCCTAACACAACTGTGCAAACATATAAAATGTTCCTCTTTAAAAAAAAGTGTGCTATTATTGCTTTAATTTGTGAACTTTTGATACCAAATTTACTAATAAAAATATCCCAATGAAAATATGTATTTCAAATTACAAAGACGCTTTTGATTTCCTATGTCTCACTCTACAAACTTTTTTTTTTGTAAATACCGGTACTGCTATTTTTCATGTATTTTTTGCATTATGTCCTGCCATCAATGTTGTTCTTAATTGGAAAAGTGTGCACTTAAGTGCTTGGGTATTTTTCAGCCCATTCATTTTTCCAGGATTACTTGCTTACAATATTGTATTTTGTATTTTGCATGTGCAACGCACCATGTTTTGCAAGTAATTCAAATCACTATTATAATTACCTACAGCGGGGGTAATCCCCTTAGTTTTTTCAAACGATTTGGCGATGTCCGTCCAGTACACCTTTATTATTCCCAATGGGAAATTAAGTAACATGGTTAAAGGTCTATTACCATCACACAATCGTTTTTTTTTCGCGATATTAGCCTACCTTTCTTTATGGTGTAGGCATATAAACTCTGATCTGACTCCTATCAAACAATGCATATGACGTATTCTGCGGTGGATAATGGCCGCAAGGTGATTCGGACACCCAGATATTAGCTGGTGGGGGAGCCATAGGTTTTGTTCACAACACGGGATTGCCTTCCTCAGCCGCTGGTTGGCTACATACGGGGTGATCAAAAAAAAACCTTGACACTGATGTGTCCGCCATTTTTAATTTATAAGTAATATATATCTATATGTGGTCTCATCTGAAAGCTTAGGTCAATTATTTTTTATTGGCTGCAAAGATCATTCACATCAGTTCGGTATGACCGACTACATCATTTGAAATCAGTATCTGTTTTGCGCTCTGTCCACGGATTCAACCTTGAATGCACGGCGTTAAGCGAAGCAATCATGTCCCGAAGAAAATCGGGCTATGTGTTGACTGCAGAATCAATGTGACGCTTATACCCCCCACAAAATTCAGTCACAATTTACCATTCTTAACGTTTCGACTTCCTCGTCCTCATAACATGTTTTTGGAAAAATACATTAACTTTATACATGTATCATTTTTCTGGAGGACTTGGATGAATCATACCATATTAGGAACAGACATCTGGACAAACCGTTTGATGTTTAGAGTATTGGTCTTTATTTTGTATACAAATTGCCACAGTCTTGAAAAGTTGGTTCAAATAACCTTACCAGTATTGGTGGCTTTACACTTTAATATACCACTTTATTTGACAAACATGTAAATACCCTTTTTGTCACTTTTGGGAATCATTTGCTCAGTTTGACCGCCGTGCATTAAATAGGATGATTCCCATATGTTGATTATATGCTATTCTAAAAATCAAAATGGCGGACCTATTCAGGGTACAAATTTGGTTTACTCCCCCTGTTATCTCGATTATTGAAGCGCTCCAAATTCTTCCAAAGAAATTGCAGAGCGAGTTTTTCTGTTGAATTTGGGCCATGAATGGGGTTGGCTGCCATCCGGCTCGTTAAATCTTTGAATGACAAATGACGTCATTCTTCGCTAACGACTATACTTATTGCACTGACGAGTTAAAACCTCCTTTATAATTATAAATGCCATTAGGGAACGAGGTTGAAATTACACGAAGAACAAGTTAAAGAGACACGAGGACCATTTCCAGAAGAAGCGCCTGCGTTTTTTCACATTGAGAATGTTACCAATATATTAACGCATAACCGTCGTGGGTCCTGCATAGTGTCGAATCAGCATAAATGCTAGTTCTGAGAAAAAACGGCGTTTGAAAATTTTGAGTTACCTTATGAATGCGTGTAATTAAATGAAAATAAAATGAAATGGCTATTTTAAGTGTGTATGGAAAGACATGTAGTGGTTCCTACTGACGACGGTATTAAAATACCAAGAAAAACTGTTTTCTTATTCAAAATGGCCACGAAATGTGATTTGAACAGTTTGTCAAACCCAAATGTTTTGAATTCGCTGTGTTTCTAAGGAGTCGAATACGGATTCGATTGCATGAAACCCGTTGATTTCTAATGTTGGTATGGTGAGATTACTAGAGCTACGGGTTTTATATACTCTTTTAAAATGCTGATGCCGATGATGCCCACGATGATAAGAATAACGAGGGCGGTGATGATGGTGGCCATAACGATGAGATGTGTAGAAACATCGGCTTGACACGATAATGATGCTACTGATCGATGATAGGGTGATGATGATGTTGATGATTATGATGAGGATGAATGACGATGACGACGATGAACGATGATGATGATGATGACGATGGCGATGATATATGGAATGAGATGATGATGATGAATGTGTGAATTTGATTGATGATGAAGACGATGACAACGAATGTCTATTGCATTGTGTCTACGCTACAAACAGTGCAATTATGTTGATGATTATGATGTTTGATGATTATTATGAGGATGATGACGAATGGACGACGATGATGATGAGGATGACGATGGCGATGATGGATGATAATGATGATGATATGATGATGATATGATGATTATGATGAGGAAGAACGATGACGAACGATGTTCTATTGCATTGTGTCTACGCTACAAACAGTGCAAATTGTAGACAAAACGACGTCCAGAAGCGGTTAAAATGGGAAACTTAACTGTTGCATTATCGTTCGTTGCAAAATATAGCACAGACCTGACCACGATGACCGACGAATTCAGAAATTACAACCTCTTACAAAGTTGGCTCTTAAATATATCTTTAATTAGTCCCAATATGGTTTGTAATCATGTTTGCAGAAAAAAAAAAACATAAATTTCAGGTGTTAATACGTTAGACTGTGACACAAAAAGGGAGTCATGTTATATAAAAATTAATAAATAGTATGATTTTGGCAACACACAAGAATATTGGCTAGAACTGTTCAACATTGAGCTGAGAAAATGAGAAATATTAAAATGTAAAATGAATGTTCACAACTCAAAGGTTTTGGAGGATAAAAAGTGGTCTATACAACTTTATGACAAACCATTATTTTTCTCGTTTTCTTAAATTTCAAATTACATATCTATTCCATCTTTTAAGTATGTATACACGCTTTTAAAATATAGTACCAAACTGGAAACGAATTAACAGTTTAATGGGTAATTTACTCAATCAGTTCAAATTAACATAACCAAACAATCTAGATGCACTAACGCTTATACAAACAAACTTCCAAAAGAAAAATATCAATTTGTTCCTGAAAGGCGAGTTTTTTGTAAAATGATGTATAGTAATTATTTAGTTTGCAGAATATACAAGTTAACATAAAAGAAATCAAACTTCACCAATATGTTTATCAAGTAAAAATTTTTTGTAACACGGTTTACTAAGGGGGGGGTGGTAAACACCACGAGAATTCATTATTATAAAGCAATAGCTGATTTTCAGGTGGTACCAGTTGATAGCTTTGGTCCTCCGGTTTCTATTGCTTCCAAACATAATGGCGGTACAATGACGTCAAAGTTCACAAGTTGGCCAAATTTGTCATAGTTAAAGTCCTACACTGTTAAAAAAAATCCAAAATTAAAAAAAAAAACAAATGGAATTTGGCATGCCAAACAGTAGGAATATTGGATTTCATGCGTGTTTTGGCCCCAAATGTATGGAAAAAATGACTAGTTTTTTTTAATCCACCTATTAATTTCGAGCCGACATACCGTGCACAATATTAAAACAAAAAGAACTAATAACTAAGGGTAATGCAGTATCATTTATAGGCGAATAATGTGCCCGAGGGTCGGAAAAAACTAAATAATGGCGCCCATTACTTTATTTTTTCCGCCCGAGGATCCATTAGTAGCCCATAGATGATCACTCAAAACCTTATTTCTATTCTTTTAACTAAAACAACTTGATTTTATTTTGTGTGTTTGTATAGTTTTAAGGTAAATGCCTATATGAGTATTTGGATGCTGATATGAATGACCATAAATGATAAAATGCATGAGCGGCTTCATTATTGCATAATATGGGCAGTAGTTAAGTGACCCCAATCAGAATGCGCCATTTTCAATATAAGGGTAAGTAGAGGTAATAACCCCGGGGTCGGTGCTTACCTTCACATTTGTTTCGCTAAAATGAGCAGAAGGATGTGAAATAATATGGAAGACTGCTTAACGAAATAGTTTTAACGTTTTGGCCACCTGAGGAAAGTTTACCGGGGTGGGGTAACTCCTCCCCTTTGGTTAATACGAGGTTATGCACTATGGTCCCCCCACAAGTGATAATTCTTGTGTATTGTACAAATGTTTTAAAACTACAAACTTGGATAGTTTCTTTTTCACGACGCCAGGACGTAGGTTTCAATTAGTTACAAGAACCTTATTATTAAAAACCACAAAAAAATAAATGTGGAAATAACATAACCAATCCCTCATGAAGAAAGGTTAAAATTTCACCGATTGCTTAAATCTTGACAGACCTATTATCGATTTTGAACATGATAGAAGTAGCCAATTTTTGTCCCAGGCGAAACGTAATTCGTTCACAATGTAATGTGTGCTGCGATATTTGGACACGCAAAGCTATCGAATACGGTATTCGAGGTTTGTGAACACCGTTTATCCAAATGGGTGTTATTCGACTCCGGCATTTTGGGCTAGGAGAGGTATTTCACTTGTATTTTGGGTCAATTAAAGCGTATAGAAAATGCACCAGAATCAACTATTAACTCAATTTGACCAAAAAATCAGATTCGAACTATGTCGTGGCCACGACGATACTAAAAGTGAAATAAGCTTACTCCGTCATTGTTATGTAATAAGGTCATTAAGATGGTATCAAATGCAATTCAAAAAGTTGGGGGTTTTGTTTTTTATTATTTGACCTAAATTCGAATGTTCTTGGGAGGTGTTCGACCACCGATCCAAGTGCAAATGAGAGAACTTTGTATTCCTCAAAAAATATCCTCCTTGATTATCCTTTGATATATAAGTATTTCTTGGAATTGTAATAGGATTTATTTTAATAATCGTTCGGGGGTAGTATTACATAGTGGACGGATGTTAAACAAAATCCGAACTTTTGTTTTTGAGAAAGAAAACGCATTTGAAAAATTCGCGAAACCTAGAGGGTCCGTGCACATCCCCACATACGATTCAAAACAATCAATCCGATTAACACTTAAGTGCCCAAGCTAAAAAAACTTCCGTTAGTGCCCAAGGGGGGGGGGGTGGGGTTCCTAGGGACCCAACCCAGATAAACAACTTTCCCGTGGGAGTTTGATCATGACACTAACACAAATTAATATGGGGGTTACTACAAAACAAACATAAAGAAATTAAAAATGAAAATCCGCCGTTGACCTAGACCTATCGGCCAGTTGAAAATTGGCACTCTTCGAAACAGGGTGGGTCGAACATTTCCATCTCAGCAACTCCATATAAGGTTTTGGACCAAAATAATTCATTATATTCGACTCTAGAATAACCAATGTAAATGTAATCATTGCAAAATATAGCCAATTTATAACAATCTTGTATTTTTCTCAGAACTTCAAAATCGCCTTATTTTTCCCACCGTTAAGAGCACGGCAATGACAAAATTAAAAATTGATGCATCAGCATATAAAAGGTTATTTGATTTTAAGTATTATTAATATTAATTTTTACTCCTAAGGTTATATCTAAGCAAATAATCCCAAGATTTAATTACTTATTTTTAATAGTAAAATCTGCATTTTTCACATTCCGTTAGTGCCCAAGGGGGGGGGGGTTCCTGGGGACCAACCTAATTATTGTTAATGAAGCCCCGTGGCGGATTTTAAATTTTTTTTATCAGAGAAGCGTATTTATAAAACAGACCCAATTAGCAAAAAAACTCCTTGAAAATTGATGGCGTAACCGAGAAATCGAAAAAAACCAAATGTTGGGTAATAGGGACCCCCCCCCCTTGGGCACTTAAAGTGTTAATAAACGAAATTAACAACTGGAAATGTATTTAGCTAATATTATGATTCGTACATGATAAAATGGATGTAATGCATTGGAAAAGTCAACCAATCATATTCCGTCACACCAAAATACGCAAATCGGCATTATGTTCATTACATAGTGACGGATGTTGAATTTTTCCCTCTACTAAAGCGTTATCAGCATCCGTGATTATGGAGAACAGCGATCGGGTTTTCTGAACATACGTCAAACCAACATCCGTTCATCGCGAAGCTGCTCAATTTGGTTTATTTAAATAATGACGGATGTGAGTGGATTGCCGCGATTCACGCTTTGAACTGTAAATATAATCTAAATTTCTATTCAATATGTATATTTAAAAGTAATTAAATATTTGGCTGGTGTCAGTTTATAAATTAAAGATGAGAATATGTACTAAAAATGTATTTAAAAAAGCCTGGTGAGCAATCAAGTTACCATTCTTTGACAGAGGCAATATCCGTCACTATGTAATACACCAAAGTCAGCTGGTTATGCAACATACGTCAAAATGCCAAAATTTCTAATTAGATTATTCATGTTAATAAAACCGACGAATTAATGATCATCAGTGTTATGATTAAGTGCAAAGTTATATAACGGCATAAATATATTCGTTTTGATTTGTTCAACATTGACACGTCAATAAAGATGTGGGATGTATTTCGTTGTGCGAAGGGATTCCGTCAGGCCACCAGAATGCTGGTGGACAAGATGCATTACATTCCAGGACTACAATACATAGCTGTCAATCGAATGGGTTGCGATTGCACAGGAAGGTGACAGGTGAATGTATTGTAGTAATGGGAATGGGTCTATCGGGTCCACCAAATGACTGGCTTATTGAATACGGTCTCGTCAGAGCATTGTGCACAAGGTTCATTATTTGTTTGAAAGGGTATTCTGACCTTGGTGTCCACGGGACGTCGTAACATTGTTAATTTGTAAAATGTGGTGTTTTGGTGATTTAATTCAATATAGCATTCGAATCTTAGATTTCCTAGCACCATATTGTCAAATAATGCTTCCAATTGTCTATGTCAAGTAGGTAGTCTAGAAAATGCCTTTCATAACTTGTACATTAACACCGGTGTCCTGAATTTAAGATCCTAAAAGGAGGGTCCACAAGACCAGCGGTCGATTGTGTCTCCATTGAGTGCTGTAGCATCATTTGTTTCCACAGCACTGTACCCAATAGCCTCGTCCACAAGTCACGGTTCATTTCCATATATTTAGTAGGTTAACGTGCAAGCTACGGCACTCTCTGTCGAGCGGAATTCTCAGTTTCTTCACATGCACCGAGATAATACAAGTACAGTTCGTACCGTCATAACCGAACCCAGCTGCTAAAAAAAGAAAGGTGATAAAGTTAAACATGCATAAATTAAAGCAAGGCGTCTAAGTACCAAGAACCCCTCTGGTCAGGAAACCTAGAAGAAAACCTTGCCAAGCTAGCACAAGTACCTCCTTACCCCGACAAACAATTTATTAAACCAATATGAATTCAATATTAGCCTGATCAAAGGTGCCATTATTCACATCATTTCATAGTTATGGCATGCTATTTTAATAAATAGTCACCACAACTGAAAAGTAATTACCTCACCCGCAAAAGCGTCTTCGTCGCGTCGATAATAATTATAAGACACAATAAGCAGGCCGCCTTTCGTATTTTCACACCACAGGTTTATTTTTTTAGTGAGGAATGAATGTTCCAGATGTGTACGTTAACCAGTTTTTTGGACTAGCTACCAACATAACATGGGTCGTCAACAAGCGTCTCCATTTCGAGGTAGACAACTTCGACATTTTATAAGAGTGATCACATTCATTATAAGGGGTATTGTTGGGACTAGGATAACTCACTGATGGCAGTTAATGGCAATAATGATCTGTAATAACGGCAAAGCCAACCAGTGCGGCTTGGAGCACAATACGCTTGGCTGGAAATCCATATACAAGGGGCTCTGTGGGAGAAAGACAGACGCACGTGGAAAGAAAAGGGGTCTTGATATTTTTGTTACCAGGAAATGGGTAGTGACTTCAATTATTTTAACCTTAAATAAGGGAAAATGCATTGTATTTTGAAAACCATTAAAGGCATTCGTGATCCAAAAACCTTGTACCCGATTTACCTCGAAAAGTTGAGATTTTTATATTCATCTGAACCGTTAGTCTTGGATCATTGGGTACCAGGTGTACCAATATACCGTGCAAATTCGTCGTATCTGTAAGCAATTTTTATTTTCTGTCCGTAAACGGGGCAGAATTACAGCAATGGCCTATGGGACCGGGGAACCAAGCATTGCTCATAACACAAAACCGCAAGCTAGGGATCAACTCAAATTTCGTGAATAGTTTTCCTCAAGGATATCTAGTGGAAACATGAATAAAACAGAGGGTACTGACAACGAAAGGCACTTCTAACTTGATCGCAGTAAATGTTCCATGACAATGCATGACTATTGGTTTTAGAATGTTAATATGATAGTTTTAGGATCCGATGATAGAACCAAATTTGGAACCTTTACATATTTACTCTAGCCATAGATGACTAAGAGCTTCACGCCTATGTAAGGTAGATTAGACAGTGTCATTAACTTTCATAATAATTGGTTTGATATTTGGAAATTTCATTATTGATCAATTAAATAAAATAAATTAAAACCTGTGAGGTAGAGTCCTGGATCTCCATTGCCGATATGCATGATTGAGTACACCACTGTTATTAAAATAATGTGAGAAATCCTATCCAAATGGAGCGTTTTTGAAAATAGGTTTACTCTAAGGTAATGTCATTACTCTAACTTAAGGTCAAGATGTAGTAGCATATTGCAACAAGTGCTTACATTTGTCTATTTCTGTACGTTGCTGTACTACAATGCCTTTAGCAAGAAACGCTTTTGCATAACAATAAACGTTATGGAAAGAGTAATTGTGAACAAACCCAGTTGTCTTTTCACTTGGGTAGTAATTTTGATTATTATTTTGCTGAATTTTAAATACGGATCTACCTGTTCATCTTCTAGATTCGTACACGTTTGACGATACATTCTGTGCATTGCATGCTTTTAAAACATTCTTGTCATTTAATCCTTGTATATTGTTGTTATTTTATCAAAAATGTTGTATACGTTGCCACCGACACGTTGACTACTTATATTATATATTAAACATGTTTACCATAAAAAATACACAATCATTATATTATACTGAATTGTATATTATACATTGCTACAAAAATGTACGTCAACGTTTGAACTTTTAAATAGAGGCAGTATAGAGAGTTTTCATCAGTGGTTATCAGCGCTTAAATGTTACATGGCTTTGAACCGAACTTCGCTGTTCTCAAATACCGACACATGAGAAAAAACTGTTTTGAGAAAATCAGTGGTAAATTTAGCAAAATGTGAATTCTTTTGATGCAATTAAAGAGACATGAGGAGATTTCCAGAAAAGGCGCCCCCAATTTTTCTCGAACCCCGGTTTTTTACTATTTGGAATGCTACAAGGTATTAGATCACACTCAAGTGATAGCAGAATACGCCGTCTTTAGGTAATAAGTCAAAGCAGGGTTTTGATATGGGGAAACGATTACGATAGCAGGCAAGTCAAACAAAGGTTTGTGGTTTTCTTTTGCACCTGTTTGTCCTTTAAACCTTCGAAACGTTCCGGTAGGTGGTCTACAACTGATCCAGAGAAAATTGAGAGAAATTCGTATTCTAACAAAATCTTCTGTCACGTTAAGTAAGTGTTGTTCATTGAGAATCACAATTGTAAGAAATACCTAAATCTAGACATATGAAACGCTACGAAATCGAGGTGTGAGCTCCAAAAATGAGTTGTGTTCAGACATCCTGACACATAATGTACTGAGATATGTCAGTCGGTCTTGAACAAGCTAGAAGTCACAATATTTTTAAACATTGCAATTGATCATTTGCATGTGCGAAGAAAGAGAGAACGGTTTCCTATGGCAGCTGTCCTGAATACCCCACACATGAGGTAAAAAGTGCTTTGAGAAATATCAGTGTTAAATTTGGCAATATGTTAAATTTTGATAACAATCAAGTGGTGATTCCATTTATAATTACAATGTAAGATTATCTAATATCTAGACATATGAAACCTCATATGAAACCGAGGGTTGAGCTCAAAACCGGGGCTCAAAATGAATGTTAGTGTTCAGTTATACTGACACATAATGTACTACGATGTGTCAATAGGTATGGACACAGCTGAATTAACAATAGTTTTGTGGAAATGATTTTCACGGATGAAATTATGATGAATATTTTCATTTAAACAATTGCAATGGCTCATTTGCATGTGCGAAGAAAGAGAGAACGGTTCATGGAGTCACAGTAAATTTAAACTAATAATTTTTTTCAAAAAGGGGACCTTTTCTTTAAAACAATGAAATTGCTTTTGTGTGAACACCTGGTGAACAAATAACTCTAGTAACGTTAAAAAATAATGTCGTTTAATTGCTAAATGGTGTAAATGCTGCTGTGGAAAAACAAAGAATGTATATTTTCTGAATGCCAAACGAAAACAAATACAAATTGCTGCAACAATATTTGATAAATTTGTTAAAGTTCAACTTGACAAAAAAGGCCTACCAAGTATGTTTTGCTCGAAAGAGCTCCTTTCATTTTCTAAGTTTTAATTTTTGTTTTGATGATATAATTATATTTGGAACGACGAGAGAGGTACTTTATGATTAAACCTACCTTATGTTCAATTTCCAGAAAGCATTTCCTTTATACTGACCAAGGGTTGATTGGAAGAGTGGCCCATTGGCTCTAAAAACTAGATGCTTGTTTGAATATACTTATAAGTTGCTATACCGAGATAGGAATGAAAAGTGAAAAAATGGAGTCACGAGCCATGGAGTGTAAGTAAAAAGAAGAAAGCGGCGAAAACTTAGCACCACAACTTTAATGATCCATATGATATAAGAAAACTTTGAATATTTCATTACTAAATAGTGTACTTGTAACCAACTGGATTTTGTCTCGATTTGTTTTGCTTCTCATAACAATGTGTCTTTTTCATCAATTACAAGAGCAAGGAGTGGTTTAAAGGAGCATTGTAAAGCTACCTCAAAGGTACATTCGGTGATTCATAATCAGAAAATCTACCAAATCAATAAAGTGGATTTTTGGCATACTTGTGGTAGGTGTAGGTGGTCCACCAGGACTCAGGGCCGGCGCAACCTATGCGTCAGGTGCGGCGATCGCCGTACCACTTTTTAAGCAAAATATTGATAATTATTATATTTTTGTAATCAACTCGTTTCTTACAATGGAAAACACAAACTGCATTGTTTTGATTTTATTTTAAATAAAGGACTTTTTTCTAAGTTTAAATATTTCTAAAATTAAATGTCGTCATATTTAGAGAAAAATAATAGCGACGCCGAGGATCCGGTACGTCACGTATTGACCATCATCGGGCAGGAAAGCTGAAATTATATAAATATAATAAAATCCTTTAAAAATAAGGGACCGTCTTTCTGAGACCCCAGTTTTTGAAAACCAAGCATAGCCTCTGTTCAACGAGTTAGTATTAATTTATGGAAAATCTACACACATATACATATAGAGGGTGAGTCAAAAAAAACTTGACCCTAATTGTGTCCTCCATTATGAATTTTTAAGTAACATATATCTAACATATGTGGTATCACCTGAAAGCTTAGTTTACTTGACACATGTATTAGTTTCTGCAGGAGTTGAATGAATGATGCCATATGAAGGAACAGACATGGATAACAACCTTTTAAGGTTTAGAGTATTGTCTATATTTGTAGACCAAAATGTGCCACATTTTGAGAAAAGTGTTTAAAATAAATCTTAACCATTATCAGTGGCTTTTGCACCATTTAAGATACCACTTTATTTGACATAAACATAGACATACCTTTATCATTTTAGGAGTCATTTGCTTAGTTGGCCGCCGTGCATTCTAATGGGAATTCGTGGATGGGGGAAAAGCTGACAACTTGATTCAGAAGACTGTAGCTCCTCCTATACTTAACCGATTGGAATTATCTTTGCAGCATATTAAAGATAATGAAATAGGCTTTCCGTTAATGCCACATATGCTAGATATATGTTATTTAAAAATTCAAAATGGCGGACACAATCAGGGTCAAGTTTTTTTTTTTACTCGCCCTGTATAACAGACTAGGCGATTACCCGGGTTTCGCGATTACCTGGCTTTCGCGAGAAGTAACACGCCCGGAAATGCAAACTTGTTCTGGCTCAGCCCCAGGTTACACCCACCCACCAAAATTGAAGGCTGTACGGTCTGTAATCTCCCAGAATAAGGACGGACAAACAGATAGACAAATAGACAGACGTAGCCTATTGATATATATAGACTATACACTCATCTAACAAATATGTAATCTTCGCGTAAAAAACAGGTAAATTGTACCATGGATAGTGTTGTGTTTGTAACTAAACCCGTTAAATAATATTTATCCTGAAATACTAGAAACATCCAAACATTTCACCCATTTCTAGCCATGTCGAGCCAAACATAATAAAGACCCCCAAAAAAGTAACGCAGCATGTCTAAATACCCCATAGATTACAAGCCATTGGTCTTTGCACGAAAACATAAAATTATATCAATAGTTCGTTTTCTTCCGCAAATTTTGATACCCTTCTTGCCCCATTGCGATCAATATTGCCAACACAATACCCATTATAAGAAAATCTCTCCCTTTTTAAAAGTTGCAATAAAAGGTATAGCCATAATTGATTTCCATTCAGGGAACGACCGCATTCTTCCCATGAAGTGTGTGTCACTTAATGCATGGCCTGATGCATGGTTGTGTTGTAACCTTGTAATAATGTCTTCAGTTGCAACTTTGGAAATGTGACACATTTTCGTAAAATGCACATTGTGTTGGCATCACAATGGACCAAGAAAGGTGTCAAAATTTGCAGAACAAAACAGACTATTGATATCATTTTATATTTTTGTGCATATACCAATGGTTTGTAACTTATGGGGGTATTTAGACATGCTGCGTTACTTTTTGGGGGTCTTTAGATCTACGATCTGAATACATTGGTGAGTGCTTACAATTATTATTACACACATGGAAATTTCCAACAGCTGTTTGAAACATTCAAAGATAGCAATCACATATTTTAACAATTGACTATGACAAACACTTACCTAGTATCTATTTCGGAGACTAATATCATAATATACCTTAACTAATAGGTATATTAGTAGTATTATTTTATTTTATTTTGTATATTAGTATAATAGGTATATTAGTATGATAGGTATATTAGTATAATAGATACATTAGTCTCAGCTCAAATTGATAACGTTAAAAAATAAAAATCACACATTCGAAATTTGTCAACACCTGAGTACCATTATAAGCATGTAATTGAATATCGAGCATATAATTCATTAAGTAAACGTGTACATGTCGTGCCGACGCGTAAAATTATTGAAACTTTTCCTTTACAAATCCAATAACCGCGTTCATTCTTTCATTTTTGAGAAACAAAGACCTTAAGTGTGCTTCAAGCTATTAATTGTATCAGCAAAACATTTTATGTATATGCATGTACCTACATGTGTTATGTATCTACCTATACATGTATACCTTCATATAATAGATAATACCCATGGGTGGTTTTCCCTTCAGGAAAGTTGTACCATGGATAAATATTGGGTGGCATCACAAGCACCCTAAACAACCCTTAATTTCAGAGGGCGTGGCATGGCTAGGAGAGCTCATCCACTTTTGTACAGGGGAATTTTCTTGAGACTTACCTGAGCCTTTATTTTTATTATAGGACTACATTTTTCTTCTTTATTATTTATTCCCTAAATTTGCTTGGTTACTTTGTATGATTTGAATTGATCCCATTACTCCATCAATATTCAGATTTTGAAATAGATCAATCGATACAATTTTAGGCTATTTCTAATGATTTCAAGTAATGTAATTCAAGTCTTGGAATCAGATGTTTCTTATCATAAGCCTTAATATAAGGTATCAAACGCCATTTGAAAAATAATCAGACCATGATCTTCCTGTAACGGTCCCATGAAAGGCGAATATAATTTGTTGTGATTTATGTCAAGTCTACATCATTTGTGGTATCATTGATTTATCAGAGAGTAATAGAAAACTCCAGGTGACTGGTGTGAATCCATTCATGATACTGACTGATAATCAATAATTTCACAAATGATTTCACTGGTAGTATTTTCTGGCCCTGTTTATTGCAGTGAAATGATCCACAAAGATTTGGAGAAGGTTTATCTTGTTATTTCCTGGGACCTTTAATGTGTGTTTTTTCTATTTTAAGTATATTTTTTTAAAGTGAATCTACTTTGATTTAATTCAGAACAACTTGAATTGCTGAGTGATGGTTAACAATGAAATTTCCAAGCATCATCAATATGTTCAACTATTCTCAGAGCTCCATTCCATGCCAACAAGGTTTCATATTGTATACTTATCCAGTCGGTAACATTATTAGGAATCATAATGCTAACTTTCCAACTTTACACTGAAGATACTCACCTTTTCTGTGAGTTTGATCCAAAGATTCCAGGCGATTGTGAGCATGCTCTTCACTGGATGTCCCAAAACAAGCTGCAGATGAATAAAAAAAGACAATAAGTATAAGCCACGCCCTGTGCTTTGAAAAATCTGCCCTCAATTAGGTCAGATCTTGGCGACACCTCTGTTCTTGCATCTGTATGTGTAAAGAACTTTGGGGTTATGTTTGATTCCACCATGAGTATGTCCAATCAGATTGGAGCTATCTGTAAAAGTGCAAATTACCATAATTTATTAACTTATGGCGTATTCGTAGGTTTATCACTTTATGTTTATCAGTTTATGTGGGTTATGTTTGATTCCACCATGAGCATGTCCAATCAGATGAAGCTATCTGTAAAAGTGTAAATTACCATATTAACTTATGGCGTACTCGTAGGCTTTATCACTTTTGATGCTTGTAACCATGCTATACGATCTTTGGTCTTGTCCCGCATTGACAATGCCAACTCATTACTGTATGGCGCGGTTTGGTGTTCGTGTGCGGTCGTGACCAGAGTTCATTACAACTTTTGATCACTCTTCACTGGCTGCCTCTCGCCTGTTGAGGAGCGTTTCAGGTACAAAATCCTTCTTTATGTGAATAAGTCTCTTCACGGACAGGCGCAATACTTCTGATAGTTTCAATATGTATGTGTTGGACAGTTTTTTGTTGGCATTCGGCGAAGTCAAATATATATACAAATCATTCAATATTATTGGCCCATTAACATAATAAGAGAAGCATTCTTCACCAGTGTCTTTAAGTAGCTCGTGAAAACTCAATTATTTCCTGATACTTATTACGCTATATTTCATGTTTATTATTAATTTTGCATTTTAAGTATTTGCTGTAAGGCGCTGTGTTCTCTGTTAGAGCAGGAGCAGAATATCATAGGGGCCTTATTTAAGTAATTCGTTTACCCCACACTACAGAAAAGGTTTAACATCTTTGGTAGTTAGTATGGACTCTCTACATCATTGCTAGGTAGCTAGTACTCTCAAATTTGTGGTATCACTTTTTCAGTAGGGGCCAATTTAAGTTTACACAGGGGTTAATTTTTTTTAAATGCCCCAATCATGTTGAAATGTATGACGTATTGTCCATCTAATCATAAGGATTCCAAAAATGTATAGTTTGTACCACCTACGACCATTGGTTTTGGAGTTATAGGGTAAAAATGACTAAAATGGTAAAAAAGTCAATCTCAATTTGTACAGGGGTCAACATTCAAAGTTAATCTGATTATATTTTAAATACTTGCAAATTATTGCCTGAGGTAAGAGGGACTCAACTAAAGTATAGTTTTGTTTGATTATGTTAAAGGTTTACTTACGGAGATAAGGGTCAAAGAAGGTCAACACCAATTGGATTATGTTGCCCTATGACCTATTTTGTCGCATAACATGATAACTATGCATTGCAGATGGTACAAACTATTCCTTATTTTGACACATTAAGCCAAATGAACAACTTCTTTCATTTTTTTACCAAAATTGCAGCAACTTCTGATTGACCTTTTTACCATTTTAGCCATTTTTACCCTATAACCCCCAAACCAATGGTCACAGATGGTACAAATTATACCTTTTTGGAATATGACTAGACGAACAATATGGCATACATTTCAACATGATTGGAGCATTTTAAAATTTTGACCCATGTGTAACCTTAAATTGGCCCCTATTGAAAAAGTGACACCACAATTTGAGAGTACTAAGTACCTAGCATTGATGTAGTGGGTCCATACTAACTCCCAAGAGTGTCAAACCTTTTCTGTAGTGAGAGGTAAACGATGATGTTTGACCTGGGTCCGTGTTTCTCCTCTATGTAGAGCGCCATATAAATGCAATTTACTATTATTATTGTTATTATTAATTCTAGTTCTATGGAATTGACCCTACTAAATTGATCACGCTCACCATGCACGTAATCATTTTCTTTTCAGTTCTTAATTTTAATGACTTAGGCTCATAAGACACTTTACATTGCATTATTTCCGATTTTCACTATACCTGTGAATGATAAAAATCTCTATATGTTACAATCTATAAGAGGAAAGTTTGTAATTAGAATAATTAAAATCGAGGATCCCCGATTCTAATTCAATAACCGCTGGAAACGTTCTTCCAATATGAAATAGCACCTTAGCTGTTCCGTCGGTTCACGCAAGTCAATTTTAGGCAATCGTAGCTAATTTAGCATCGGGGACCCGCGATTCTAATCACAAAATCCCTTCTTTTATGAAACATACACAATTTGGTGCATTACCGTTCACAGGTATAATTTACTAGACAATTCCTAACACAAATGTGCAAAACATATAAAAAATTGGGGTTGTTCTTTAAAAAAAGAAGTGTGCTATTATTGCTTTAATTTGTGCACTTTTGATACCATATTTACTAATAAAAATATCCCAATGAAAATATGTATTGCAGATTACAAAGACGCTTTTGATTTCCTGTGTCTCGCTCTACATACTCAAGATTTTGACACGCCGACTGAAGGCTGTGTGTGTTAATAATATATACGTATCCCTAACATCACATTGTATCGAAAATGTATATTTTAATCAAAATAGCAGATGTGACCATTGTAACAGGGTTCCTTGGCTATAATGGGTCTACCCGTGATTTTTTTCTTTGACTTTTCGGATTTGCGTCCGACTCTGTGCTTTACAAATCATCAACTCTCAAATTGCTTGCGCCGTCGCTGCACCTACACCTACCAGTGCCGTACGCAGGATTTGTTTTTTGGAGGGGGTGCGGGACTTCGAAAAAGTAGACTTTTCGGGTAAAAGTGCACCTAGCCCCCCCCCCCCCCAAAAAAATGCTCCTTTTTCCTTTATGAACATCTCATCACCAAAATTTCTCTAAATATTGGACCTTTTTATGCGAAAATTCAGCAAAAGTAGAACGTTTTCCCCTTTTGTACGGGCCTGTCTAAAAGACTACAAGTGATAAAGTCGAAAGTGCCCTAATGAGGGTAAAATTTGACAATGTAGTAAAAAAATGCCTTCAATTTTCCGTACGGAAAAAAATAAATAAAATGCTTTGAATAGGGCATCGATGTTTGTATAGTACTATTATTTTCTTCCCTCTTACATATCGAAAGGTAAATAATGTTTCTCTATTTACTTTTACTTTGAAGATATTTCTACAAACCTTTTTATGCTTTGCGGAATCATTGATAGTGTCTATTCTTAACTTTTTAAGAAGAAACAAGACTCACATATGCCGAAAATGCCAGTGACTGACCAGTGCATATCGGAGGTATACAGTTTAAAAAAATAGAAAAAAAATCAGTGTTATCATTCTATCTTGTAATATTTATGGCACACTGTAAATGAATTTGAATTGAATTGAATTGAATCGTTATTAATCCTTGGGACCAATGAAACATTTACATTAGATACTTTGCGTTGGTTTTACAAAACCAACACTACTGCTCTTTGCGAATCAATGAAGCAGATATTTTAATGAATTAAATTCTATATCGTGGCATTATCCGTCTTGAATCGAAAATATTCTTATGCTAGAGGCATTTATCTCATCTATACTAGATTCCAGTTGATAGTGGAATAGCCTCTACTTTTCTGTAGGTGGAGGTATGAATTGAGGGATTAGTATATAAAAACTTTAGTATTTGTGGTATGATGTGCGCTATACCATGATAGCCAACTCCGAGCAGTTGGGCCACTCACAGTCCTAAATCAATAGTCAAAGCATAAACCCTAGAATGTTCAAAGAAAGCGCAAACTAAATCCAGGAATAGTTTCATTGACAGCAGGTGAAAGCTGATTTTATGAATAGTGAATAGTTCTGCATTGTAACACACAGGTGACTGAAGCCTTCTCAAATTTATGATATGTTTTTGGTAGGCAATTTTGTAAATCCAATTCTGGGGTAGACACACTATGGCTGCGTCACATAGTATAAAATACAAAGTTTTTGGTCAAACACAATTGGTAAATTGTAAATTGCCTCAATTAATTTCAATTACAAAGCAATCATCCGCTTAGTAATAACAGTGCACTTTATCAAAGTGATAATAACAGTGCACTTTATCAAAAGCGAAGAACCTACTATTTTATAGGCCTATGGTATTAAATATGTTTAAGACACTGCACAATCAGTATTGACTGGACGAACAACGTAACTTTATTTGTAGTTGGCCAGTTTCTTTCAATCCGATCTCTATTGTATTGCGAGCAAGAAATCGAAGATTTTCTGGATATTTCTGTCCCCTATTGTGAGTAATGGACGAAGTCCAAACTCCGCCCATAACTCTACCATCAATTGGAATCTACTATAATCATTTCATCGAAGCCTAATTCTGAATGAAAGTCTAATGATAGCACTTCAACTCATCCACACCATACCTAAATTATAGTAGATTTCAAATTACGTGAGACTCCATACATAAATCCATAGGGATGACGGTTCAATCCCCGGCCATGTGGAGACTAGGCCTTTGTTGCCATCACAAAATATATTGTGTCCATGGTACAAAACTACTTTACAGAATCGGCTTACTGGAACCTGATGCATTCAGTTCTACATTGGTCTGTTAAATGATAGAAGGACTTGTCAAATCCGCTTTGTGCTAATCTTTTATTCAAGTTTGGCCCACTTTTTATGGCAAAATAAAACCTTAGTTACGTTATGTGTGCATTGGTATAAGGATGCATTATTTCTCCAGTACTGTGATAAAGAACGATATTTTGTAGTGTTAAAGGTAAGGTATATTAAAATAACAACATTTAATGAAATATTTGCTGGTGTTTTCATTCTGATACTTTAAATGAAACATCCAACCTATCTTAGATGTGAAACAATGTATTTATGTCAATATTTATTTACTAGCTACATTACTATACATTGTATGAGTACCATAAACTTTTTACCTGTGGCCATTAAAATATTTCCTCTTACCTCTCACGGTAAATGGACAGACCTAAAACTTTTAATGAGGTCTCACTTATTTTGTAATCTACTATAAATGACTTACGTACCCAGTACCACAATAGGGGTGGGCAAGTATGAACGTTTTTTACAAATCTTTTGTAAAACGTGCATATTCTATGGCCATTTTGGCTCCTGAAAATGAATCAGGCAAGCTTTTTCACACAAGATACTTTTTAGGTTGGTTCTGTGGAGTTTAAGTTTTGTACTTGAAGTCTATAGGCTTTTCTGCTACTTTTGGAAAAACAAAAACAAACATGATCTTCATCCTGGATTTTCCTAGAAACTCACCAATAGGTGCTTTATAGGTTTAGGCAAATAATTATCAAAGAAAAATAGCAAATTTATTCTCAATGGCAGAAAATAATTATGTATTTTCCAAAATTATCTTCAATTGAGGCAAGGCAATACACAGAACAACCAAAACAAGACCACTAGTTTGTGAGTGAGTAAAAATTGAAGGAGTCTATTGTTGTAAGGTCAAGCCTTTGCAACCAGTTACATAACTTGCTAATACCTGTGAATGGTACTGGGGTGTTTCATACCAGCATGTGCATGTGTGGTACTATTATTAACATTTATAGTATCAGGCAACCCATTGTGTGTAAAGAGGTATATTCCTGTTTCTATAAATAATTTAAAGCAGTAGGTGAAAGTTGTAGCTGTGCTAATGAGTGACTACACGCCCTCTGCAAGGTAAAACATAATTCTTTATTTTAGACAAACATGAACTTGGTTATTTTGGAAACCTATGGTTTTATAAAGGGAGGTAATATACCTAGCACATGTGCATGTTACATAGTTGTCATTAGTTTGTATGTGGCAAATATTGGCAAATAACTAATTTAACCTCAAAATCCCATTGACGTTATGTACAAAACTTAAAATCCATAGAACCAACCCAAAACTTTATCTTCAGTGAAAAAGCTTGCTAGATTCCTTTTCAGGAGCCAAAATGGCCATACAATCCACCCGACTTTAAAAAAAAAAAGTTGTAACTTGCCCACCCCTAACCACAATGATAAAACTAGTACAATTCCTTTGAAGTAACACGTCCGTGTATAAGACGTGTTGCATAGGGATGGTGGTTTAAAATTATGCAGGTATGTACTTATAAATTGCAAACATCTATGCGCGATTGTTTGGCCGTGACATTGAAGTTTCATGTAAGGTGTTTTTAATAGTTTGACCTATAAATGAAAAATGAACCTCAACCATGTCGATTTTAAAACAACTTTCGTGTATTTTTTTCTCATACTATTATATCCTGAACGGATTGTATTAATCTGTCTGTTTGAGGTCGTCGTCTACTTAATACGTCGTTTATCTTGTGAAGTGTCGGCGAAACGTTTGTAATAAATCAAAGTGCTAATAAGATAATTTTGGAATAACCCATGTTTTAAAAGCGGCATTTTGTAAGTCTTGTGATAGTGCGTTAAAATTTAAAAAAATGAACCTTCTCAGATTCGTAAATCTTTAGAACACAACTTAACATTTGATTAGACTCAGGAAAATTTTAAATGCAATTTCCACTATCTCAGATTTTGCATAACATCTGTACTTTTTTTCAGTAAAATAAGACTTGGTATAACACAATAACATTATTATAGTCAGTACAGAATATCCATACAATTATCACTATACAGTCTGTCAACTGATTTAAATTCTCTTATCTTCAAAACAGAAGGTACCTTTTTCTGCGTCTTTAATTATTTAAACTACAAAATCCTATTTTGATTGCTTTCATTGCAACAGTGTAAATGTTAACACTTGCTTTGCTATTGTCACTTGTGAGTCTGAAAAACCCAAGAGTGAACAATGTGACCATTCATATATGGTGACACGTCTATAAAATGCAAGTAGCTCCTACTGTCGTTTACTGAATACAATGAGAAAAAGCATACAATACGTGGAGTATTATGCAGCAAACACGATTGAAAATGGTACAGCAAAACTACCAAACAAAAAGCAAAGTTATTATATACTTGATCACCTTCTAGCTAGAAACTAGGAGAAAAAGAAGCATTTAGAATCAAGGGTCCCCCAAATCCTTCTGGTCTAGTCTTCTGCAAGATGTATGTCTGCATGCTTCCTAGACTTTAGGCTATTGTACAAACATTTATAATTAAGCAATCTGAAGCCATGTTAGACCATACATATTTTATTCTTGTCTGGTTATGAAATTTTTATGACTTTAAAACCGCTCGTGTCAAGCCTCTTTTTAAGAAAAACATGAACTTGGTTATTTTGGAAACCTATGGTTTTATAAAGGGAGGTAATATACCTAGCACATGTGCATGTTACATAGTTGTCATTAGTTTGTATGTGGCAAATATTGGCAAATAACTAATTTAACCTCAAAATCCCATTGACTTTATGTACAAAACTTAAAATCCATAGAACCAACCCAAAACTTATCTTCAGTGAAAAGCTTGCTAGATTCCTTTTCAGGAGCCAAAATGGCCATAAAATCCACCCGACTTAAAAAAAAGTTGTAACTTGCCCACCCCTAACCACAATGATAAAACTAGTACAATTCCTTTGAAGTAACACGTTCGTGTATAAGACGTGTTGCATAGGGATGATGGCTTAAAATTATGCAGGTATGTACTTATAAATTGCAAACATCTATGCGCGATTGTTTGGCCGTGACATTGAAGTTTCGTGTAAGGTGTTTTTAATAGTTTGACCTATAAATGAAAAATGAACCTCAACCATGTCGATTTTAAAACAACTTTCGTGTATTTTTTTCTCATACTATTATATCCTGAACGGATTGTATTAATCTGTCTGTTTGAGGTCGTCGTCTACTTAATACGTCGTTTATCTTGAAGTCATGAGTTAAACTCAAGCAGCCAATGGATGATTGATAACAAGTTCTCCTTACATCTCGGCAAGATAGAGGCTATTTTGTTTAGAACAAAGAGGAAGCTTCATTCTGTTCGTGACTTTGCTGTTGTTTGCAGTGGAAAGACGATTAGCACCACCTCTTCTCTGTCAGGAGAATCCATTGCTTCAAGCAAGGCCAATGGGAGAATAAAATTCTTGTACAGGTATTCAAGTTGTTTAAATATGAAACCCTGCAAGACACTTTGTTCACCATTTGTAATGTGCCACTTTGATTATGCATTCTCTTCTTGATACTCGGCCTTATCACAAAATTACAAAAATAACTTAAAATCATGAAAAACAAGATGGTTCGTTTTATTTTGGGTTTGGGGCCACATACTCATATTGGGCTTTATTGGCATGTTATCGAGCCATGACCGGGCTGTACAACTCAAGCTCAACCATGTCTTCAAGATCTTTCACGATTTGGGTCCGGATTATGAAATTGCATTTTACCAGAGTTTCATCTGTTCACAGATATAGTACCAGGGGTAGCCCATTCAATTTTATTGTTCCTCATTCCAAAGGTTAGGCTAGATTTATTTTTATAACACTGCTATCCACTACTGGAACCCACTGCTAAGTGAGATCAAGGATATTAGCGACAGTTTTACTCTTCTATTGAATATTGAGCATTGTTGAGCTGGTCTCACATTTTTATTCTAATTTTTTGTCTCTGTTCGCAATTTATGGCATAAGTTCCTATATTTTCTCTCAAACACTTGTTGCTTGTTTTTGTAGTAGTTTCTCTTCCCTCTTTCTGCATATTCAGCTTTTTGGGCTCATACCGCCTAATCGAGGATATTCTAACTATAGAGGTTAACGATATTAGCGTGCTAAAGAGGTAAAGAAGTCATGGGCACGATAAGAAGAAGAAGAAGAAGCTTACATTAAACTGGAATTGTGGTTTTATTGGCAGCGATCTTGAAAAATATGGGGAAGGTCTGATTACTTACAACCACGACAAACGGACTTCTAGACATAAGAAATGTTAGTTTAACCACAAACATGAGCTTCATAGAGCAAAACAATAACCAAGTTATGTTGTAAAATAGTTGAAAATTGGCCTCCATTTTGTAATACAAAATGGCTGCCATGGAGGCAATTAAAAATGCCAACATCGATTTTCACACTCAGTACATCTTAAACTTTCCAAAAATATATGTTTGCTAATCTTTATTAAAAGCCAAGGAAATTACAAAAGGAACCTGATTATTTGAATGATACATAACACATGCATTCAGCAGCGGACGGATTTTCAAAGTGGAGGGGCACTTGCCACTTTATATCTGAGTAATATGCAATACTTTACTATCGTCTTCGTTCTTCTCGTGAACCTATATAAGCCCGACGTCCCGAATGTCTATCATCATCAATTTGAAAAGTGGTGGACTAGGTTACCTGCACTTTCAAAAATGGAGGCCCCCCCCCTCGTTACGTTAATTTCATTACAAATTCGCCTCGGCAAAAAATACACATTACTACTGCATATATGGCCCTACTCAATATATGAATGATGCGATATTGTTGTACATGAAGATCTTAAGAAGAAACAAAAAATTTTGACCGCGATGTACCAAGCGCTCTTCTTTGCGATCATGTTAATTTACTTAGAGCATTCCTGAACCCCAGTGTCATCATTGCAAGGTGACATTTAATTTACTAAGGTGACATAGCAAATCTGCATGGCTATTTTCCGGCAGTGGAACCAAGTTTGAATTTGGAAAATGCATGGGAGTAATTGATTGCTGTCATAATTAATAATAATCACAGGCGGAAACGTGTTTGTGGCGCGGTCAAGAATGGTTTGCATGACACCGTACAATGTACACACGCACAGATTTACTTGCATAGATTTACTACACACAGAATGTACTACACATCCTCGAATTGCCGTCGGTGACTAGCGCGGTGACTTGTCACTAGAATCATCTATACAGTAGGCTTTTCAATAGAGAGTTTGTTTGTGCTTATGGTTTTGAGTTATGGACTTGCAAACACCAGAAAGTCAATTCTGGTTGTATAGATGAGGTGACAACAATCACTATTTTACAAACAAAACACCAGTTAGCAACCTGGTCTACTCTGACATGTTAGAGTGCGAAGAATATGCCTATACAGCTACAACATTCAATCGCCATATCATATTGATTGAGCGTGAATTTTAAAGCACAAGCCTGCAGGGCAAACCGCAACCTCTTGTAATGAACTGCACACGGCAACTTTACGTGCAAGCCCGTACATACGATATGATCAGTGAGCTGACGTTCCTGCTACACCGCCTCATCTTTGGCCCCAGGTTCTAAATCACGAAAGACATTTATCGCTGTAAATACAAGCGAGCACGCGTTCCACGCAATTTTGAATTTTCCTTCCGCGCAAATTGGTGTTCAGAATTTTGCTAGTTCCCTGACTGTAGTCCTAACTTTTTAAATAGTTATCAATGGTGTCTAAAATGAGATAAGTTCCAAGCCAGTTGTAGTATAAAGCAAATTTCTGATAAAAATGTGAAGGAGATATCAACAATTTTTCGTTCCGACATATAGTTGGAAATCACGCTCGCAACCACGCTGTAATGTTAACAAAATTGACTCCATTGTCCTGGGCTTTGCATGGGGCATAACTCCCATTCACACCACCGCAGCTGTTGACTTGCAGCCAGAGTTGCCCCGTAAATAGTCATATCGATCGAACCGACCTCTTAACAGCACTCCCATTTTCTCGGCATTCGTGACCGTATACCGTTACAATATTATATTGTAGCGTCCATTTTATTAGGACTGTGATTATAATGCCAGTTCCCCGCCTGTATTACCCCAATTCAAGGTTAATTTGTTTAATATTTGAAAGCCAATATCGGTACGGTTCAATGATCGAGGTCTCCGCCTTGATAAACTTCGCTAAGTGAACATTTTCCAAGTTTTTTTTGAAAGAGTACTCTTCACGATATTTTTACTCAACATAAGCTCCGACTTGGATCAAATTTAAATTTATTTCTCTCATTTTGAAAAAGGTGATCAACAAGAATAGTTCTTTAACTAACTACCTGTACAGTTTTTGTACAAAGTTTTTTGTAAGTCAACAGATACGAGTGAGATCACTAGTGCAAATCTAATACTATTCAAAATTCACGTCGACGTTCATACGGGGAACGTAAATAAAGAGGTCTTTCCTTGACCTCTGCGCCTGCCGGTGCAGATGCTCACGCATCTGCCGGGCAGTGCTTTGTTCGGTGCCCGCGTTGACGACACATGTCAACTCATCTATACAGTAGAGGTAAAAAATTAAGTTGCTCAGACTTTGGGGGGTTTTTTTGTTTCAAAAGTGAGGCACGTAGACATAAGAAATAGTTTCATCATCTGCTATTTTAGTTTTTAATCATGCTATATGGCAAAATAGTTCAGAAGTCATGTACCCAATTGGCAAATTGAAGCCTGAGGCCTTTTTATTCCTCTTCCTTCAGAAACAAACATGTGGTATGATAATAAACAATATTCTTTATCTTAATCATTTTGCCACTATAATAATGTAGTCATTTCTTAAAACTAAGTGGGTGGGAACAACTTAGTTTTTGTTTTACCCTTGTACAACCAGAATTGGACTTATTGGCTAATTTTTCGTCATTCAAACCCATATATCAAAAAACCATAAGTCGACATAAAGAAATCTATGTAACAAGCAGACGCTGGAACCTCATCGAAATTCCATCTATAAAATTCAGTGTGTGTCGCATTTTATCTTCTGAAGTTTTATAGACCTATTAGTCTATTCAGATTAATGGGTTCCCATGCTCCCCTTTAACTAAATTCTATGTTTTCCCCGAATGCACCCCCCCCCCACCCCTTAACTAAATTCTACCATGATTTTAGAATCTTCACGACCAATCTCCTTAAAAATAATTTGATGTTACCAAAATCAAATATGGTCGTTACCAAAATCAAAATATTGCCCCCGGTCCGTTGGCGGCCATCTTGAATCTAAACAAATCAGTCACATAAAGCGGTTCGATTTGAGTTGAAAGGTATGTCAAATGATTCGTCTCTCATAAGGACTCAAAATATAACGTTAGCATATTTCTGATGTTTTATACGTACGGTACAGAATCATGGGTGAAAATGTGAAAGGTCATCAAACTTTACAAAGGCCAAACTTTCAAAATGCATAAATCTTGACAAAATGGTATCACTTTGTTTGTATGATCATCCATTCCAGAAATGTGCAGTTTGCAATATTAGGGGTCTAGTTAAGGTGTAACTATTATGTTGTAAGTTACCCTCTTTGTCAAATTTGCATTGGTTTTGTATGGAATTTTAAAAGACTCCCCGTCGCTTTCCTAAAAAATATACCAAACGGAAAAGAGTCTAAATCATGGAAACTGTACAGTTCCAGATTGCTAATGCTCATACCAACAATTCAACACAAACCGAAAGAAAGGAAAAAAAATAAAAAATTTGGGCCCCCCATGTACATGACCAATCACATGATTCAATGACCTTTATCACATTTTCACCCATATCCGCTGTAACTAAAAACTAAAAATCACAAATATGCCACACGTATATTGTCTGATCCGTGAATGAGACTAATCAACCACTTTAAATCAAGATGGCCGCCACAACAACCCCTCGGACAATGTTTGATTTTGGTAACAGAACATCAAAATTCTTTAAGATGTCCAAAATATTCTAAAAATCATGTTAGAAATTAGTTTTTAAGGGAGTGACACATGGGAACCCACATAATCGCTAGACCAATAGACCAGAGTTTGTATTTAGTCCATCCCATATTGCACCAGTTTGGTACATTTCACCTCAAAAGGTCATGTTGATCCTACAAAAATCCTATTCTTAAAAAGGTAAAAACCCTGACTTTTACACTCATTTTAGCCCACAAGGCACCAGTACTTCAGGATCAAGATGTTTTGTGGTCCCTAATATCTTGAACACTTTGTTATAATCCCTAAGTCTGACATGTCGTACAGTCATTATGCATATTGGGATTGTAAAAAAAAAGACACGCTCTGCTTACATACGAGATGACCACATCAATGGTTTTCCTATCGTCATAAATCAAATATTATGCTGGAGGCTTTTCACTGCTTTATGTAAGGCCAAAGTTCATAAATGGAAACAAATGCTGGTGACCAATTTGGGAAAATTAATACCAGGGTTGAGCCCCCCGCCAAAAAAAGTTTTTTTTTTTTTTTTTTAACCACATTTTAACAGCCATTATTGTTTGATATCATTTATTTTACATTTTAAAAGGTAACGGGCTGTCCCCTTACGGAAATGTGCAATGTGACAATATTCATCATTATATGACGGACGTCATTAGTTCAAATTAATCATTAATCTTTTTCAACACTATAAACATCCGTCACCCTGTTTATCATTTGCCCTAAACGCGCTCTTTAAGACCAATGTATCGTGGCTCATATGAGTACTTTATTCAGAAGACAAGACTGCGTATATGTGGGGCAAATTCCATGAAGACACACCGGAAAACCATTTTTCTTAGCGGAATGGGTTGTTTGCATCACAGTTTGCAATACTAGGGTGTCTAGACGTTAGCATTCAATTTGTCCATACATTGAGCTTTTTCAGGAGAGTTCAAAATGAAACTAAAGAGTTTTCGTGATACCATTAACTTAATAGTTGTTACTTGGTTGTAATTGTTTCAAGAGCAGGCTGTCTTTTAATCACTCTATATCAAAACTGGATTCGTGGTACCACTCCACTAAGATCCAATTTGGTAAATGGCCACTTCATAAACACAATCATCACGACTATTATTCAATTAAGCCATGTGTTCCATTTGTGTGGGTCAAACTCGGAAGTCCTGTGCACGATTATACATGTGACACGATCTGAACTACTCAGGTCACACTTGGGAACTTTAAAAAGTTGTTCTTTTCATGCCAGCGGTCATTGAAAACCCTCTATATGTAGCATATTTGATTCCAACTTATGGTGGTAAGAATTTAATTCCAATATTATGTTAGTAACCCTTAACCAAATTAGAATTAAGGCTTAATACACCACCAAAGGGTCAAATGCTTTTAATGCCATAAAATTTGTTAACTTATTTGCATATCAACGTGTAAATATATTTCCATATCTACTTGGTTTAAGATTGAAGCATTTAGCTACCTTCCCTCCCAACCAACTTTGCCAAAATCGGAGCACTATGAAATTTTGGCCCCAGATACCTTGAACCATTTACCTATAGCCGTCAAACCATAATCCACATGTAACAAAACTCTCAACATAACGTGACAAAATTGAAAACTTCATTACAATTAGTGATGGATAACTAGTTCAATTTCACTGGCCTATATTTTTCCTTCAAACACAATGTGAAACCAAGTTTTAAACTCATATTGAAGCCCACTCGGCAAACATTTTTTCATACACCCTGTGTACAAATGTTCTTAAAACGGTGTTTTGACTGTCAGCCGGTACTCAAAACGTGCAAATAACTGTAATAGGGACTAAAAAGTGCATAACTGTCAAAAAACGTCATTTTAACTGTTGTGAGTCCCAGCTGCCAGTCAAAATGCCGTTATTTTAATGAACATTTTTAACAGTGTATATTTGACTTGAATGTTTTTCAGTTGAATGTTTTTAAGTTTTTAATGTTTGCAATATATTAAAGCAATGTTAAACGTCATGAAAATATCTTTCTTGAGAAATTAACTAAGGACGTCTTTAAAACCATGACTGTGTTGGCCATGCTGCCAAACATTTATAAAATGTCCAAGTGTGTTTTTGTTTTTGCTGGGAATCTCCATTAGCATTAAACCTCTAAGTTTACCAACTCAAATTGCATTTGGAGATTTAGCGGGCAATTTGGTCAAATTAACGGATAAGGACAGTTTAGTTATTATACCACTGTACCATTTATTAATAATGAACTCCACGATTCAGGAACTGGGTGCCTGGTGACTAAAGTACATTAAGTTGGTTTGGTCAAAAGTAGAAATGACACAGGGTAATTAACTCTTAACTCGTTTTACCAAAATTATAAATCTCATAAAAAAATAAGGATTTTAAACATTGCAATGTTTTGACAAATCGTGAGATGAGAATTACAAGTTACCCTCTAACACAAGGCAGAGGTCCGCTCCATGTTTTTTTTAAGTGCAATTAAATGCAATTAAGGAGCGTTAGGGTTAGGAATATATCTCAAAATGACTAAAATGTTAGTTAGAACCTATGTATTCGCTGTTAAGTGCAATCGTTTTTAAATGATAGGAAACATGAACTTAGAAAACGTTTGGTGTGTTCGTTTTTTTTCTTTTCTCTTTTACCCTAAGTGCCAAATTTACACAAATGAATGTTTTATTAAGCTAATACATCCAACTAAAAGAGCTTAAAAGCCAGGCGTGGTAATGTGTACTGAAGATATATGACTGTCTAGACTAGACAATAAATGTTGGATCTGAATGAGTATAAGAATAAGAACAAATTAAAAGTTTTGTTTATAAAAAAAAGGCTAATTCTGTTGTTTTTAACTTTTTTCTAACTTTATTTCCATGCTCGTGTTTGTGGTTTGATTTTTTGAGACGTGGCCTTTGCGGGCTTTGGCTTTTGTTGGGGATGTTACCATTTTCTGTCTAATTGTGCCCACTGCAGGGTCATCTGGACTGGACCAATTCCATATCGTGCAGAGCAAATGTTCATTTCTCACTAGCTTTGTCTTCTATAGAGGTTAATGGAAAATCAATAATACAGGGTAAAAAAATGCAAAAGATTTGGATTGCTGCAAAACGGTAATCAAGCTCTTCGTCTTGTTACAAAGAATGAAAAAAAGTTTAGTTTCTATTACCTATACAACTTAAGAATACGAAGATATAAGACAAAACTCAACAAAACTTAAAAATATCAAAGCTCATCACTAAGGATCAGATCTTTAAGATTGAATCGATTTCTTTAAAAATGGTTTCAAATTGCTCACCTTCAACAGGGATTGCAACAAATGCAATTATCACTCTCTCTTGCATCTGGTCATGAGAAATGACAACCTAGGTCAAAGCCATTGGCCCTTTATTGCTCTCTGAATTTTAAAAAATATGTGTGACAGTACAAAATTACCCTTTTCATCATGAATTAATCGAAATAAGGATGCTTAAATATTACTGAGTGAGATTGTTTTATCATCTGTTTGTCGAACTTGTAATTCGCAGCTCACGACTTATAAATTTATGTTGCTGTATATGAACTGATTTTCAGTGAAATCTCTGGGAGTCTTTCGAGAGTCTCTCTATATAGCTTTAAACCAGGACTCCCATGCTGCACATTGTTGCTTGATAAAACTAATGAACTCTTGGCCACTCTGGACAGTAGCTTTACACAAGTCGATCTTATTTCACTTGATTAAGGCATTTGACTTAAGGCATTTGACTCAATTTCACATAACATTAATTTCCAAATTCAGTAAAACATATGGTATTAGAGGTCAGCTGCTCTCCTGGATCACTTCTTTGTTAGGCCGTGCAAAGGGTACCTTCAGAGGTCACAATGCGACTGGGTTCACCTTTCTCGATGGATCCCTGAGGGTCTGTGTTGGGGTCCACTTCTTTTCACCAATCTATGTCAAGGATCTAGGAACAGCACCTGACCCGGATGTTCTCCGATGTCCCTGATCGGAGATCTCCGATGTCCCAGCACCTGACCCGAGTCCCGATGTTTCTCTCCAACTATACCGACTATGGTCTTCAATTCTTGACTATGGTTCACAGTGTGGTCTCTCATATCCAAAACATTAAAATGCACAAGAGTGTGCAAGAACTGCCTACCAGAGCAGTCTTCACCAAGCGTAGAGAACAAGACTATAGTGCCCGCTTAGAACGTCTCAACCTTGCGTTATCTATCCCAGAGACGTGAAATAAATGTTCTATTTGTTTCGTGGCCAAGTGCCTTTGCACTGTTGGGTTGTACGGATTCCATGGGCCTTCCATGAATAAAATCCAGGTGAACAGAGACCCCACTGAACATATCAAATTTTACCATCTTCAACGCAAGAACTGATGCCCTACACTACAACTCAGTCCGCTTACCCAAGAAATGGTCCGAATTTACCCATACAGGTCACCATTCCCTGGTGTGCAATTTACTTTTAATTGTGTCAAGTTTAAACTTTGCGTGATCATTCATAAATAATCCCTCATTGTAAATTTCCATGTGCGTTGTTGGCTCGTATCCACCAAGTCATTGGTAATGGCTTTGTGGTGGGTCAGGATTTATAGCTAGTGTGCTGATCTGGGGCCGCGTGGATACATGATACGGACGCTCATAATATGGCCCGCTATTTGAGGCTGGGGCGGTTGGGAACAGTCAGGGGTTACGGCCCTACTCTTATTCGACACTGACTGCGATTGCGATGTACATGTACGTTGTGACTCTCTGTACAGGGACCGACGGCTTAACGTCCCATCCGAAGGACGGGATGCTTTCAGGATTCCATTTGCCCAATTCAATGTGAACCATGGAGGAGAGCGGATTCTTATTGAACTCACTCAATAGCTGGTCGACAGATCAAATCCAGAATTTGATAAGTACCCGATAAATCCCAGCAAGTGCCACGACCCCACGGGATTCGAAACACGTGAAATTTTGATGGTTAAATTTGCGCCAGAGGGCAAGCACCCTACCCGGCGCCAGGCCACCACATGTGTGCGTGGGTGCCACAATATTTGTGCGTGGGGATGGTATGAATGTATGCAAGTGAGTGCTAGGTTTTTGTGGTGGTGTGTATTTTGTGGCTGAGGGAGTTTTATGCTTTGCTGGTGGTGTGTGTGATTGTGTGCATGTGGGGATACTCCTTGCTATGTTTTATGAAATGGTTTAGTCTTTTACTAACTATTCTTATTCTTAATACTTATCATTTTGTAGTGTATATTGACAGTAGAAGAGGAGGGGTACGCACATATTTCAGATGTCAGTGGTTCTCACTTTTGTTGTGCCTGGCAGCTCTGGCTGCCGAGTCCCCTTTTATGTGTACTTTAATGTTAAAGGGCGTGTCCGATAGTCTTGGGACCCCATGATTTAACCGGAATAGTATCGAATTTGATATCAGATGAAAGGCCGTGATTTTTATGTCGTCCTGAAATTTGAGCTTTAAAATCCATTTCATTTCATTCCCAAGATGATAAACAAAAACCGCCGTTTAGTGGTTAACCCTTTATTACAACAGTATTGAATAGGGCCATGCAACATGCATTATTGAGTATACCCATCAAAACCGCAACGTTTGTTTCCCACGGTACTGAATTGAGGTGTATGTGCAAGTGCCAGGCTCTCATATCAGCTAGAGAACACAATACCAATAAATCGGAACAACCACCTTTACTGCCAAATGATTACTACATAAATAGAAATAAAATCAATAAGTAAAAATAATAAAAAAAACACTCCCCGATGGGGAATTTTCAAATGAACACCATACCACATTGAGGCGGCATAAGGAAGGCCAAAAGGTGCAAACTAAAGAGTTTCGGTTTATCGTCTGGAAATTAGGGGCAAAACATTGCGGTTTCGAAAGGGTCAAAAATCGCTCAAAAAGTAACATGATGTTTCCGCGACTCTGCTTCCACCGCATACACATTGCAAATCATTGTGATGTTTATATACGCTCTAGTAAGCTACCAATTTACATATAATAAAAACAAAACATTACCATGTTTGACATTTTGTATTTTTGTGAGGGGCAGTTCCCTATTTGTCATAGGTTGTACAGCCATGGCGCGCAGTCGCTCGATGATGGAATCGCTTCTTTCAGCCCACATAAAGGGTTAATTATTTTTTTATGATTAGTAATAATTGGTTTATGCAAATGAAATACATAAGCAGAAAACTATTTATTGGCAACAGGTTTGTTAATTTTTATTTTAAAATGACACTCACGTTGGTGCCAAAGGGGGTTCCAGGGGAACCAAACCAATTCTCATAACGGAGAGACCGAGAAATTTTAGTCATTTTTTTAGGAAAAAGCCGCATCGATAAGTTACACAATTACAAAAAAATTAGAGTTCGAAAATATTTTTCACGAGTGAGAAATGCCGAAAAACAAATCCTTGGGTACTATGGAACCCCCAACCACAGGCACTTAAGGTTAGACTCCCCAACGTAACATGGTTTCACGAACATGTTCAAGAGTTTCGGAAACATCACTGAATGAAAAGGAGATGCTATTTCTGTACAAGTTACCTTTTACTGTAATACTACAACATACAAGAAGTTCTCCTTTTTGTCTGCACAAATGTCATGAAAACATTCTTCAGACGCCCTATAGGTTGATGTTTTCTTTGATATGATTATTATGTTAAATAATGGCCCAAACTGCCAGAAGTTGTGTTCAGGCTGCAGGTTGCGTTACACTTTGTCTAACAGTTTTGTTTGATTACTCTCAAATATTCTATGAGATTATGTCCTCTCAAATGTCTGCTAAACCCCCAAAGGAACGCGTTTAGTATTTGAGACCTCCAGGGACAAAAGCCAAGATCATTCAAAGTCCAAAAGGAACATATTGTCTTCATTGATGTTCACTTGAATACCATAATGAATTATCAGAGAAGCACAATGTCCTTGAGAAGCTTTAGCGCTATAAAAAGTGAAGGAAAATAAAATAAAAGCTCGAAAACATTGTGACAGATTGTCTCGCATTTCTGACGGTTATGAGCGAGGATTCACTACACGCATAACTTGCAATATAAAAGCACATGCATGTCATTTTCCAAATGTCATGCCACATGAAGTAGAATTTTCGGTTGAGCGTTGGCATAATGGTAACTCGAACACCTACTAAAAAGGTCCATTTGGTCGAAGTATTCAACGCCAGTTCAAGAAGCAAACTATAGTTTTGCTAATTGTTTTAACGGAGTGGGTATTTTCGTTGTATAGCGTATAAGCTGTTCTCTCAGAATGTTTGGTAACCACTAAAACCGCTGTTTGTCCACAGAGCTAAAAAGAGGCATTTTCAACAGGATTGCAACTGGAGCATCTGTCACATGCAGACCACAAGGTTCAATTTTATTGCCATCATAACAACTTCATTTGCATAAATGCAAAAAATGTCCTGAATTTTTAAATATTAACTGGATCGACAAATATGTAGCCTATAGCCTTTTAAGGTTACCATACTAGGCTGTATCCAGACCTCATGGGATGGTAGGAAGAATTTCCTGGAATAGCACCAAACGCAGGTATCCATTGCCATCGACCGTACAAGTGGCCAGGCAAGTTCCTCCTAACCTCCACACTTTGTCTAAAGTCTAAGGGCCGACATATAAATGTAACATCAAAATATTAATTAATTTCCATGGCATTTCCGCCTTCACCATCAACTTCTTCAAAAATACCTATTATGACGTAACCCATTAAATTCCTAACATCTAGCCTGCCACAACGAGACCCGAACGGAAACTTATACGATCGCAAATAAACTTACACAATACAATACAAATTTAACAAGCCAAATCGAGACCGAAAGCGGATCTTATTCCGATCTGCTGACACTCAACTTGAACATAAGTACAACAACATTTACCAATTTACCGCCAATCGAGAGCAAAGGGATCTTATAAAAGATCTGCTGGATAAAATTACACATAACAATTACAAGGACATCGCGCCGGATAAGGGGGGAAGGAGGCCCTCTATAATCTTCATAGTATATTTCACCATCCAATTATCTTGAGTTGGTGTTTGACAACCATTTTATCAGATAACGCAAGGTGTTTTTTTACCCCAAAATACACTGTATCAAGAAAAAATGAGAAAAGTCTGAGAAAATTCAGGGGCATTCTCTCTGGAAAAAGCAAAGCCTAATCATGCCTCCAGATCAATTGCCCATTATTACTTAAATGAAGAAAAGGGGAAAGATTGAATAGCTGCCCTTGGTATGGAACTTGTAAGTGACGCCTATATTTTTCTTTTGATTGACCTTTTTGTCCTTCATAAGGTACATAGAGGCTACATGAGGTAGCCTTTGTGTGTATAACAAATACCAAATACTTTATTAGCAGATGCTGCTAAGAGTGGATATATAACCGTCTTCACACCAACCAGGCACTTGGAATAGAACACAATGGCCAATTACCGCGTATTTATTAGCAGTTAATACACTATGAGCTATACGGTCCCATGGTGACAGTTCAATAGCTTTCATTCACATTTTTTATTGCGGCAAATACTCCCTGTTATGGCACGCCCACTATCAATCATGGCGAGTTTCTCCCGCGCATGTCGAGTTTTTCGCGCGCCTGTGTATCGACGTTTTTCTCGCCTATGTCGAGTGTGAAGCGTTATATGTCGAGTTTACCAGGCTATACTGTCCATTTTGCCCTCTATCCATCGTGTTGTGCTCTCGCTATGGTGAGTTTGACATAAATCATGTCAGTTTTTAACGCTCCACGTATCAAATTATGGGGAGTTTTCCCGCGCAATGTCGAGTTTCACGCGCTGGTATCGAGTTTTTCTTCGCCATATGTCGAGTGTGCAGCGTTATATGTCGAGTTTACAGCGCTATATGTCCAGTTTGCCTCTATACATCGAGTTGTGCTCTCTCTATGGTGAGTTTGACATAAATCATGTCCAGTAAGCTCCACGTATCAAATTATGGGGAGTTTTCCGCGCAGGTCGAGTTTCACGCGCTATGTATCGAGTTTTCCTCGCACATATGTCGAGTGTGCAGCGTTATATGTCGAGTTTACAACACTATATGTCCAGTTTACCCTCCATACATCGAGTTTGCTCTCTATATGCGTGCGTTTGACATAAATCATGTCCATTTCAAAATCTCGACATGATTTTTTTAACATGAGGGAAACTCGGACATGATTTTTTTGGTGGTGCGACATTGGCTATGTGAGAAAAATCATGTCGAGTTTGCCTCTGTGAGAAAAAAATCATGTCCAGATTGCACATGTGATAAAAACATGTCAGTTTTTTTAAACCTCGGCATGATTTATTCTGAGACATGATTTAGGAAACTCGGCACATAGAGTTCAAACTGGATAGGCAGCGACTGTAAACTCGACATATAGCGGGGTAAAACGTACAACGATATAAGGCATGAAAATCGCCTGATTTGCTACGTGGAGCGTGCCATACTGTATTTTAGTATGATTTATGATACCCAGGACGTGCATAGTCAGCGGTGTTAACATGTGCCTCATCCAAGGCTACTGAACAGAGGCCATGGTAGATTAGCATGCATATATTGTGATATGGTATGTTGTATGTGAAAAGTTCGTTTGTGTTTTTGGCAATACCATTTAGTGTTCCGGCCCCCAGAACAAATGGCAAAAAATGAGGGTCTTCCACCCCAAGAACCAGAACGTCACTCACATATATATTGCTAAATAGTATAGCGCACATCCTGCAAAGCGGCATTGTGGTTTTGGGGTGAAAGGCTTCAAATATGGAAATTTGAATTCCCAATGAGCAGTATTATTCTAATTTTTGAAACAGCCAAAATGGTAAACTTGCATGTCGCTTTATTATGCAAAACGTTGCAAGTTCACCCGTTCTCTGAAAACTAAAGAGGGGCCCCTCATTCATTCCTATCCGGCGATGTCATTTTAACCAGTCAAATCGAGACCGAAGCGGGTCTTATATCGATCTGTGTCACCACTATACCACAGAAAGTACTACAACATTTACCAGTAGATAGGGCAAGAATCTCATAGGTTCACAAAGGTGACGCACCCCTTACAACGTACATTAATTTGGTAAATAAAATTGTTCTAAATATCAAACAGTTCTAGCGTGTTCTCACTTCTAGTATGTGCACATTTTGTGAAATGAATTAAATGTATCTCCGTTTTTCTGAATTCAGTGACCAAGAGATGTACACACGTTCCATGAACTCCAGCAAATAAGGTGCTATTGATAAGTAAATCCGCCGGTTATGAATAGGATGCATAGGACAACGGACTGCAAAACCATTGTCATTGTCCATGACGTTAAAAGCTTTTGAATTGTTTTCACCACCCGGTTTAGATTGAGCTACAGCCTCATTTATGAAGAAAATAAAACTCAAACTTCTGCTGGGAGTTTAATAACTTTGATCGTATATTTCATAATTTATTCAAAAAGAAAACGAAGATGAGCAAAAATCATGAAAGAAGTTTGATTGGCAAGCTATGACCTAACATCTTGGTGCAGAACCAACACCCATAACTTAATCATACAAGAAACATTTTGGTGCTGGGCACCAATGTATGCCCTGCGCAATGGCAGAATTATTAAAAACATCCCAAAATAGCCAAGAATTGAGAGATAAATAACAGTTTCCAACAAAAAAATGCTTGTGCAGGTGACTTTTACTGAAAACTGAATATGGTATAAATGTGATGCGATCAAGCAAAATGAGTCTGAAGTCGGTCAGATTCAATTTTTACTTTTTCATGTAGCTGTATGTATCATTTAAAAAGCTACATTTTGCTGAAATCCCCATTGAAATTGACCAATTACTTCCAAAGATATGATCAGTTGAAGGGTGGCCAAAACAATAGGAAACAAAAGACATTTTCTCCTTTGTTTGGCTATATCTCAAAATCAATATTTGCGACTTCCGACTCATTTTGCTTGATCACATCACAAATAGTGGTATCGTAAGTGTTGATTCAAGTTCACTTATTCTTGTTCAAGTTAATGATCACTGTAGTACCTCAATAGCCGACCCTCATAACTGATGTCAGCTGCCAAGAAATTGTCAATATTTCTGAATATGCAATGATATAGTACCTGAGTATTAACCGGGCACTGTTGGCAGTTCGCCCAACTTTTTTTTTTTTTTTTTTTTTTGATCGTATATTTCATAATTTATTCAAAAAGAAAACGAAGATGAGCAAAAATCATGAAAGAAGTTTGATTGGCAAGCTATGACCTAACATCTTGGTGCAGAACCAACACCCATAACTTAATCATACAAGAAACATTTTGGTGCTGGGCACCAATGTATGCCCTGCGCAATGGCAGAATTATTAAAAACATCCCAAAATAGCCAAGAATTGAGAGATAAATAACAGTTTCCAACAAAAAAATGCTTGTGCAGGTGACTTTTACTGAAAACTGAATATGGTATAAATAGTGGTATCGTAAGTGTTGATTCAAGTTCACTTATTCTTGTTCAAGTTAATGATCACTGTAGTACCTCAATAGCCGACCCTCATAACTGATGTCAGCTGCCAAGAAATTGTCAATATTTCTGAATATGCAATGATATAGTACCTGAGTATTAACCGGGCACTGTTGGCAGTTCGCCCAACTGGGCTGATATTTGACCCCACTTAAAGACATGGAAATAGAACCTTGTACAGATCCCATATAAATATGTATAAAAACACTAAAAATACAATCTGTCTCACACTGTATCATCATTTTACTTAAACAAAAACTATCTTGTGTTTGCATAAATATTTAGGTCATGTTCATCACAACCATTAAGTAATTTTAGCACTGTTCATCATTTTCAATTGTCATGAAAAAATGTTATGACCAAGGCTCTTCATGCTTCAATACAGCAAAAACACCATGTCTGTCAAGTTACTCTTCATCAAGTTACGGGTTTGGTTCTGCACAAAGATGTTTGGTCAGTTTGCCAAACAATTTTTTCTCATGAGCTTTGTTCCCCTTCGTTTCCCTTTCGAATAAAGGATGAAATATAGGGTCAAAGAAAATTGAACACACAGTAGAACCTCTAACTTTATTTATTCGTGAAAGAGGACAGGTAATTTGTGTTACATGTCATGAAAAATAGCTTAATCTAAATCGGGTGATGGTATAGCACCTGCAATCTTTCAGTTGCATGGATAATAACAATGGCTCTGCAGTTCCAGATGAAAAAGAAATGTGTGAAGGGTTTGGTCTTCTACATACCGAGCGGATTTATTTATCAATAGCCCCAATTATTTGCTGGAGTCGATGAATCATGGTGTACATCCCGTAGTCACTGATATTCAGGGCATAAATTAGATGACATTTAATTCTTTTATCGAGAATGTGCATACTAGAAGTGATGAACACCATGGATTTTTTTTTCATTGACCGAGCGTACGTCACGTCTAGCATCTAAACCGTTAACCCTAATCAACAAAATCTAACAAAATCTCACACAATGTACCGCTGGTGTGGCCTTGGCTTCTGTTAGATTTTGTGCTTATAAACGCGTGGCACAATCATTGTGATTTTGTAAATTCAGTGCTTTTAAGTAACTTTAACTCTAACGTGAGCTATTGTGAGATTCAGTTGTTTTCTTCGTCAAGGTTGACGTGTGTTGATTTTGTGAGTATTTCAGGATTTTACATTGATACGATAATCCGTCTCTGTACGGTTTTGTTCGATACAGTGGTCCTCTCGGGAAAGTTCAGTGGAAAAACATCGTCCAAACCACACACACAACCAACACAACAATAACAACAAACCACACAAAAACTAAATCACACACATAGACAAAGAATGAAATAAAGCTAACGCAACACGCGCGAGCAGTCGTATACGAAAGCAAAACATAGTTGATACTCTGCACATTAGTGATGTTAGGGTTAATGGCATACTGCACATGCTGGAAGGGAGACTTTGTAATCTTCTGTGTGTAGATCAGTGCATTTGGAACGTAGATAACTTTCTTATAGCACGGCGATTTGTTCAGAATTGTAACGTTTAAGATAATCTAAATCTGGTACCGAAAGCAGATTTTTAGCTATAGACCGTATTCAATATGAACTCAGCCACCAGACATGTTGGTGGACAAGATTCATCATTCCAGGAATACAATACAATACGGCTGTCAATCGCTCTAAAAAGAATGTTTAGCGATTGCACCGGGATCCTTTACAGGCTGACTTATTGTTAAGTACTGGAATGGCGTCTGTCCACCAACATGCCTGGCTATTTAATACGGTCCATAGGGTATTGCATATTTCTCAGCGAGGGGCAATGGAAGGTTTACATTTCCCTTGGTCTGAAGGTTACATAACAATGGAAATTTTGATATTGTTTGACATTGGGGGTTTCAGCTATTTCTTTTAAATATTTATGATAAAAATAATAGACCAATCAAATAAATAAGAAAATATTTTGATCAGCTTTAAAATTATTGTTAATTTTGGGGTCACAATTTACACAAATAGAATATATTTTGTGAATGCATCATGTAACTTTCAATAGAATAAAATTAAGATTCATCATGTGAAAATTGAGATATTCAATTCATTAGTCTTCAATCAGCCGTTAAACCCTACATGGTAATTTTGTAAAAAAAAAAAAAATAACACTCTTATTTAACACAAATTGCATTTTAAAAAAAAAAAAAAACTGATTTTAAATAATTTTAAAGTACAGTGGCATATGAATTTGTGAAAATCAATATCCTTCTTTACTCACTCTTATATAATGTTACAGCATGAATCTGCATTACTACCGGACGTTGCCCTGTTAGATTACACTTCTTCAAAATTAAACAAATTATGGGATCGGCAGTCCACCTCACATCTTGAGCCATAAACTGCACAGAGGTTTCCAGCGCATTCCTTTGTTTATGATTTTCTTTAGATATCCTCACAGAAAAGGTTATTTCCAAAATTCAGTTGTTCTGAATTTCGCTTTTTGATGGTATGAGAGAATTAGTTATAATCGCGCTGCCCCATAGGCCACTTGGTTGTAAATTCAGGTCTGTCGGGTTTACGGACAGAAAATACTAAATTATAAATTACAGGGTGACCCAATAAAACTTTACCCAAAATAAAAGTGGTATTTTTCCACTTTTTTTAATTTGATATCTGTGGGTTTTAATGTATTTTAATATAAAGAATGGGTAATTGAGCATCTTGCCTGAAAAAAATTGTTCATTTTGGTTGAGTGGTTCTCAAGATGTGGTCCACTTAACAATAAGTCAGCAAAACAGACTTGTCAACGGAGCATCATTTTTCTTAATCATGGAAATCCCCAATGCCCAAATCGAACAGATCGCGTCCTACCCCCGCCCTGACACAAGATACCTAACTGGTATTTAGCACAACTGCATGCTATGATTTCAGATTTGGACAAGTCTGCAGAAGTTTTTTTTTTGTTCCTGTAGCCAAATATAGGGTAAGGACTCCATTGCGTGTCTAATTTATACGAAATCACTGCATATCACAACAAATATGGACGACTTGAAATCTCTCGTTGCACCTTTAATATGGCCACCTATACAATACTCATCTGATATTTATCTATTTTGTATATCTCTTACGTCCCTAGAGGATAATGAATACCAATCTGACGATCACCGCATCCGCCAAAAAAAAGGGAAGTGGTTTAGCGGTATTGTTCTTGTTAGATCTATAGGCAATTTCCCCCTACAAACAAGGCAGGGGTCCGCCCTGTGATTTTGATAAGTGGCAAAAAATGACAGTTAGGGGCGTAAGGGATATACTAAATTATTTAACAATCAATGTATTAATTGAGACAATTATTCTATATAACATACAACAATAAAATGTCTTAGTTTTATACATTTTATGGATCATGATGAATTGACTGTTAATACCATGATTATTTTTGAAAACTGAACGTGTCCACTAACGAGGCGAAACGATCTGTGACTTGTTTGACTGCTGATTCTATAATTTGATTATTTTACTGAATGAAATGAAACGACAAGAAGCTTGTTTTGAAGGATGAATTTGACATGTAAAATTAGAAGCTAAAGGTCATTTTGACAGATAGACCCTTAGATACTGTGATTATATTTCTGTATTACGAAAACGTAATGTATCTTGAAAGGAAATAGTTACAGGGTGTTTCATATAAAAATCAACTACAGTGCGAGTCAAAACAAACCTACATTCAGAATAAAAATAATTAAAATAGTTAAGAATTATTTCTGCTCAAATGTTGGCTTTGGTTGCAAAGAGAGATAAACAGGCTTTTAAACTTTGGAGGAAGAAGTTATACCTATTTAGCTGAGATACTTGAAAATCCTGTTTGGCCATTTTAAGCCACACAAAGAGTAACATGGTCTTCAGCAGTGCTTTTAGTAAAAAAAAATAACTCCAAATTATTGTCAAACAATGGAAGGAAGAACAATATTCTCCTGGAGAATAGTTTCAGTATTATAAAATTAATATCCCGAGATTACAAAAGAAAATACTGAGTGGAAAAATATTCAGTGTCTCAGATGAGAAAGTCAAGATGGCTGGTGTAAGATCACACTTTACTTTGGATCAGAAAGTTTTCATGGTTTTAACCTAAACGAAACTTGGGAGTAAAAATGAAACTTGAAAAAAAAAACTAGTACAATTTAATTTTAAGTTTTAATTCCAATTTATGTACAGAAGGCCTCAGCTTTAGTTCTTCTCGAAATGTATGTACGCCGATTATACTGCATTTGTGCAATATAACTACCTTAGAGATGTAAAACAAAACGACAATTTTATTATGTTCATGAACTGAGCATGGAAGAAAGAGATAAGAAGGAAGCAAAACGACCCACTTTGCTTTGACCAATCCATCTGCCGCCCTATAATTGCAATTGTTATTCATATCCTCACAAGTTGCCCTTCTGAAGATAATCCTAATCCAATTTTCTCCCTTGAGAAAATTCGCAGTTCGTGGTTGTTTCTTCATT
>JAMKCH010070225.1:0-69054 GCA_023653785.1 Ophioderma brevispina | reverse complement strand
CAGAAGGGAAATGCATATGTTCAGTCAACATGGTGTAAAGGAAATCAGTCAGTGTATGATTTACAAAATAAAAACTACAAAAATGTTGCAACAAAATGTTTAGGTAGCCTTATTATGACTATTAATGTAACTAGCCTGTTAAACGGCCGGCTGGCCCGTTTAATGGTTTAGAATTGAACAGCCTTTCGTTCTTATTAAATCCATGGTCCTGGGGATGATGATAATAGCAATTGGGTCATGCATTAGGCCTTTCAACTTAAAGAGAAATAAATCATCTAACAAAACGATCCTATGCTTCCCATGAAAATGTCCCCGTACAAAATCATTGATTTTTTTCTTGGCTTTAGGCATGAAGATTCTGAAATTCGTGGATGGCTTGAAACTTAACACATTTAGACCATTTGGGAGCACCATATCTGAAACCGAACGAGTCAATATTTAAACACAAGCAATGCATAAATTTTGAAATGAAATCATAATTTGGCAGTCTCCATTTTACAAATAAAAGATCTGAAAATTTGCATTCTGCTTATCTGATGTATTGTCTTGCAAATTTTGAAATAGGTGTCAAATCTTGAGTGTTCTATCAGGGTGTAACTGGTACTTAAGCATAACCTTAACAAGCACATTTTTTTTGAAGCGGGCCCCCAATTTTCCACCTATTTTTGAGATTTTTTTGCAAAGTTGCATTGGCAATTGACCTAGAAACTAGACCTTGGATGGTAAAAGCTCGAACTTGAAGGCAGTGGTCATTTGGATAATTAAATCGGATCCCGATAATAATTCCGTGGCTGCTGCGTAACATCCTTCCAATATGAAAATGCCAGGAAATACCACCATTTACTTTTCGACGTTCTCTATTAGTTGTTCCATATGTTCATAGTTTAGAGGTGATTTTTGCGAGGTTGGCACTTTTTCACAATGGACACAGAAATTTGTCTCATCTCCTTGCTCCGCCGTAAAATTACAATCATGGCTCAGATTCGAATTACAACGACACTATAGCACTTTTGAGCAAAAATCTCAAATTGTAAAATAGGGGTTCTCTTAAAATATGCGTTTATTACTTTAACTTTCATCTTTGAAGTCATCATTATCATTCAAAATGGACCCCTATCAGAGTTCTGGCTCGTGTCCGTCCAGTCCCTTATTTTGGAGAGATGTTCTGCCTCATCAGCAGGATTTTGATACTGTAAGTGAGACATGTGTGGAGGAGGTGTCGCTCTTTCCAGGGCAGTACCTGTGATAAATACCTCTGTCCCCAGCTTCCTTATCTAAATTTAACTGTTGATTGAGAGCAGGGATTTAGGGTGAAGAATTTTAAGGGGTTTTCATAGGTGGATTTGCATAACTTTGATCAAGTCCTGTTCAACTTCCATGGCACTGCATTCATCCCGACTCAATGCAGCATCAACACATTTCAAACGCATTGGCTGCTGCTGTTTTGAATCAGAGATGGTTTTCATCATCCATTTTCACTGCAATGCACTCCATTGCACTTGACAGAGGAGTTTTTTTTAGAACAAATTTCTCTCAATTGCACGATCGGTTTTTGTTGACCACCCACCGAAAACGTTTCCGAAGTTTAACTGGACATTCTTAAAAACCGTGACAATGGAAGCATGCCATTGGCTGATGCCTGGGTTCAATTCGACAATTGAACTGTACGCGCTGCGTACGGTATTGATGTTATTTTGAGGTTTAAGCACTCACGTCATACTGCGGTTTGCTACGTTCTGTGCGCCTTTCCCACGTTGCGTCTCGTTGCTGTATGTTGTTGCGTTCAAGCAGGTAGTTCGATTTTTGTCACTGGTGGTCGGCAGCCTTTCTTGTTGTATTTTAAACCATAATATCGCGAAATTGGATTAAGATACCTTAAATTATAAACTGTTTTAAAATGAATAAATGTATGATTTTGGGAACCGTACTCTCTCTTTACACGAATTGAAACCGGCGACGCCATTATTTTGGCGTGGAAGAACTCGGTACCAGCTTGTTTACTTCCATTTAAATAATGGCATCACCTTGGTTTCAATTCTGGTAAGAATTACCGTTCCCCCAGATCATACCTTTATTCTCTAAAACAAGTACAAAAGAAAACCGCAAACCGTGTTTTGAACTGCCGTGCTATTGTAAATCTCTCTATAGAAAACCACGCTAATGTTCTGTTGTTGCCGTACAGAAAATACCAATCATCATCTTATTACATAAAGACGGCGTATTCGGCTTATTCACTTCAGGTTTGATATAATACATTGGCAAGCATTCCAAATATGCAAAAAAGTGGGGGGGGGGTTGAAAAAATTAGGGGCACTTCTTTATTTAAAGAAAACCACAAGTAGCAGTGATATAAAAAAACATATTCATACATGAGGCAGGATGGACTTCAATGTTCCTTATGTTTTTTGTGTGGATCCTTTTATGAAAACATTAATTTTGAAAGCCATTTTTAAAAAAGTTTGATACTTTTGAAAATTAATCCTTTTTTGAGAATGAGAAGATCGAAAAATTAACAGATGAGAAAATCCCTCAAGGATGGATTATAGAATGCCCCATCTATGAGGAATTTTCTTCCATTATATAGCACTTGAGAAGTGTTCCATATATGGCCCCTTAAAATTCTACAGGAAACAAACTCTTTCTTATTTATGGCCTTACACTAACAAATACCCTAACCCTTAGGCCAAAATAAAAAAAGAATTTGTTACATGTAGAACTTTGAAGGGGATACATATGTAACTCTTACCAACACTTGCAGAATATGTTGAAAGAAAAGATAAATCCACTCATGCAGGACTAACCCTGGTTTAAACCTAAGTTTTCAGTTAGACTCCCTTTGAAAATACCAGTCTAAGTATTCCCATGTTCTTACATTGCCTAGATTGTTGTAGAAATCAGCTTTGCCAGCGCAGAGGTATCGTCCCAGGAGAGTTGCATGGGTAGTGAATACTGTAGAAACATCGATGTGCTTGAGACGGCACAGCAAGAGACCAACGCCGGCCAACCATTCATGAAAATGCGCTATCAAGAGAGGGCGCTCCCACTCTTCAAATTCTGCTCTGAACTGTTGATAAGAGAGAGAGCGCGTATAAAATTAAATGCTCTTATATTCAGGCACGAGAATGAACTTTGCAAAAAATAAAGTGGCAAAAAAAAAAATGAAAAAGAGAGTGCGATCTGGCAAAAATATCCGAAATTGGGCTGAAAATCAATTAAAATGTGTAATTCAGGCATCTGAATTCAGTTTAAAAGTGAAAATTCTCATGGCAAGTATATTTCTTGTGATGTGCTCTAAAGGCTAAACAAAACATTTAACCCCTGGGTACAAATATCTGCATATCTATGCAAAAATTGTGTAAATTTGGGCAACAAAAAAAAAAATGAATAAATAGTTTGGTTTTGAATCTGAAAATTCTCATGCCTCTATATTTTTTGTGATGTGTTCTAAAGGCTAATAAAACTCTTAACCCCCCCGAGCACTACCTGCATATTCATTATCGACATTTAGCACTATTTGTGTTTACCCCGGGGGGGGCACTTCTCATGACAAGGGGTATCATCCGTGTCCAAGCAATCACAAAAAGCACCCTAAATACGTATTTTCGAAGCTTGTATTTTCAGGCCCTAACACACGTATCAGCAGAGCAATTACCTACCCTAAACAAGTATTAGTCTTTCTCCCTACCCTAAGCAAGTAATTGATGCTATTATTACCCCTTTATATGTAAAACCCAAAACCATATTCTTTTGGACACCAGAGAGGCTTGTCTGAGCTTGAATGGTGTATTCAGAATATCTGAGGAAAGGGAGGGAGAGGGAGCCGCTCTCTCTCTCGCGAGAAGCGCGAAACCCTGCCAAGCAATGTTTTTTTTGCTTTCCGAAATACATTTTCTCATGCAAATTTGATTAAAAACTATTTGATATTTGTAAGTGGTTACCTTTAAAATGCATATAGGCCCATGAATCGACGGTATAAACAGTAAAATATAGTGCATGCATGTAAGGTTTTATTTGAACTAATCATAAAATTAAAGGTGTTCATGGAGAGTTCGTAAGCAGCACGGAGTGGGTCGCGGAAACCTTGAAGGGATTTAGTTTTCAGAACTTCCTATGGGTCTAAAGGATCCGGGAGAATTCGCATTTAGTTATTTTCGGCACTTATTTCCGCATTTTGCAAGCGCAGTGATAAATCGTATGTTTCCCGAAAATTGCCGAAATCAATTTTGCACCAAATTATGTCCCAAAAGTTATTTTAAGAAAATTATAAACCTAGAATTGACTGACATTTAAATAAATTAATGAGTTTTATAAAAGATTGCTAAAACATTGTCCGTGTCATGGGTAAGTTATATAGAACTATTTTTGGTATATGGCGACATAATCAGGCAATCACTAAAGGAGTCGTCATTTCTCAATCTCAAACCAATAGGTGTTACCTGTACTAAAAAGCATGTGTATGGTTTCTTTAAATTACCGCGCATAGCGCGGAAAATTTTGGAAATTTAGGGATTTTAAAGCACAGGTTTGAAGGCAAATATAGACTTCCGAACACTTTTAAAAATTTTTTATGCTGAATGAATATGGACCGCTAAATGCGTAAGTCCTCATTTAGAAATATAACCCTTTTTTCTTGATTTTGGGTGATTTTTAGACCCTTTTCACGTTACGTACGTAACGTGCCTGATCCTGAAAAAACTACCCTTTTTACGTGGATTCTTGGACACGGATGATACCCCCTTGTCTATGAAGACTGATCCCCCGGGTTGGTTACTTGGAAGGTAATGTCATGTAATGAGCAAATCAGAGATACTGTAAGAATAGTGGTATTGTTTACACAGAGATATAGAAGCACTATTTTGATTGGTTAATCAGAGGGCTATCTCATGTTGTGTCCTGTAATGAGCCAATCAGACAGATTGTATCATAGCTGATAGTGCCCGGGGGGTTAAAGTTGTAATATCATTTGTTTATACTCTGTCCAATTTGGAAACGTTAGCCCCATGTACGTGGCACTTACCGTCCCCAAGTAATATACCATGCTCTCTCTCCATGCAAATGCAATCAGAGAACGAATACATGCATAATAAATCGTGCATTAAAATGTCAAATATCTCGGTGTGTTTGTCAGTTAATTATCAATCCATTATAAAAGTCAACTTACATCTGCTAAGAACCACGTACAGAGGTTACCAAAAATTGTTGCGTCATTTGCCTCCCTGTCATGCCATGGGATAGCTATACTGGCTAGGTCATAGAGCTCATCTTCCATACCTCTAGATGCTTTGCACCAGAGCTTATATCAAAAAGGATGACGAGCGGATAGCCTTCTAAAGCACGACAAACACACCTGTGTGAGACAAAACAAAAATAATACATAAACTGGGGCTTATTCTCTTAGATGGTGTTGTTTGGCTTTTCTTTATGTCACTATGTATTTTTTTTTAACCTCCAACGAGTGCTTTTTGTGCTCGATTTTTGTGGACACCCTGCATGCTAAATTTTGTTAATTTAAAGGGATTAGCAGACGATTTGCTAATCCGAACAAGCGAAAAAAAATTATCAAAAATTCATATTTTAGCTTTTTGTTAATGCCTCTGATAGAGAACATAACTGCAAGTGGTTGGCTTGAACTCCCGTGTATTAAAGACAAGGCAGTACTTTGTATCTGATTTGTAATTTCTATAGTGCGTATCAAAATTCCGACTGAGATCAAAAAAAACGTTCCAGGGAATACACCGATTTCAGCGTGAATATTGGGCACCATGACCAATCGTTTGACCTCAAACACAAACATTATTGACTTTGGGTATTCTGTACTGGTTTGTAAACCACAATCAGCTGTTTAGTGCATATTTTGAGACACCGTCGCCTGTATGTTATGCGGGAGACGGGTATAAAATTTCCTGAAATACTTCATTTTTTTTATAGTTGGTGGTTTGTTTACATTAAGCAGTTATTATGGAATTGTACACAATATATCCCCGATTTCTAAGTTTAAAAATGATTTCAACATTTTCTTCGATGTCTCTCGCTTTATCGATGCTAATCCCTTTAACCATAACCAGGCCAGGGAGCGTTTTGCCCGCCGACGGCCCAAATGCAAGAAAGGCAATCTAGTTTTATTTTTAACGGCTCCTATTGACCAACGAGAGCCAAGTTTGAGGTTCATTGATCTCGGTCGGTTTTCCCGGGCACAGATAAGTAGCGTAAAGTCAATAACGGCCCAGATGAACGAAAAAACATCGCGCCTTTTCCCGGGAAGACGGCCCAAATGCAACGAACAACATCGAGTAAGTTCACGGAAGACGGACCAGATGCACCGAAAAAACATCGCGCCATTTACGGAAAGACGTCCCAGATGCAACGAGAAACAGCGGAAAAATGCAAAAAAACAGGGTAAATAAATAAATAATAATAAAGAAATAAGGGATGCGTACTGCACAATGATCTGCTTGACATTGTAGCTTTATAGTTCGCCAGTATGTGAGATGGCGCTATGCTACTCATAGTCGTGCGTGGCACTATTACACTACGTCATGCTCCGGTTTACGTCATGATAAGTTATGCATAATTAACCAATAGTTATCGAAAATGGGGTGGCGCTATCCATCGAAACAAAATTGTCTATGGGCATGTATTTCAGTGTCACCGCCCTGATGAAAACATTGCGCATTCTGGGGCAAAACCAGTCCTAATATGCAGTGGAAAAGCATGCATCATTTTGCAGTCAATAACGGCCCAGAGGCAAACGAAAAAACATCGCGTCATTTTCGGGAAGACGGCCCAGGTGCAACGAAAACAAACTCGCGTCAATTTTCCGGTAAGACGGCCCAGAGCAATGAGAGCCCAATGAGAGTCATGTGCGCGACCAAAATAGTGTGACGCCCAGATGCAACGAAAAGCATTTTCCGACGGTACCAGTTCTTCTTGCCTCTATTTACTCTCGGCCCCCTGCGTTAGGGTTAATGTATGTGGATATGTATATTTTGCATAAAGCCCGGCCCATCAATTGTGTTGTTTTGCCATTTTAGAGTGTGCCTTTGTGATGTGATCTGGGAAAACCCACCACATGTGGGAAAGTTATATTAGTGAGTTTTACTACACTGCAGAGTTGGAATTTAAGTTTCCCATAGCTGTGTACTTCTTTATTCTTTGATACACACTCAAAGTTACGCACTTATACATCTGACAAAAAGTAAAGACATATAACAGATTTTAAGTATTTTCTTTATTTTTTCAAAACTGTCTGTGCGACATTGTGTACGGTGTTCCCAGATACATCTATTTATGTTGCTTTGTATTCCGCAAGCCTAATCATGTTTCCAGGATATTGTTTTCTTTATTCTTTTACATTTGCTTTGTCATTTACTCTGCATGTGCAATGTATTGTGCATCATGATTAAAGTTGCAAGTAATTAAAATAAAATATTACATAATGCCCTTTTACCCTTGTCTGTCATGCTCCTTAGAACATTCCTAATACGAGGTATTCTCGGCTCCATGCCTTATACCTCCGGTCGGACGGGTGCTCACGGTTGGCCCAAGGAGATGATTGCTAACCATGCTCCTAGACTGTCACTCCCGCCTTAGATAGAACGAATACTGTGAGATAACCACCAATGAAATTAAAAATAAAGCATAGTAGTAGTAGTAAAACCAAAGTTTTAAATCCGGTTTTGGTCCCCGCTTACAGGGGGGTGGCCGGATTCACCTCACATTGTAGCAATCGCCCTGACTCCCTCCTTCCACTTCGCACGATTCAATGCATCCCCCATCCTAACCCAACCCTCCTACTCTCCTCCTTCCACGTCTTCCTCATGTCCCATTTGGTCGGCACCTCTCCTCAAACCACCCCACTCACTCAAAGCCCTTTTTAAAACATGCCTAATCCTTCCTCAAGCACGTGCCCATATACCATCTTACACCATTAGCCTTCGCCAGTCGGTCCAGCAGCCTCTCCAAACAAAACATCTGCATCAAAATCCTCAGTCTTCTTCCATCATCAATTTCACCCACACATGGCTCCACCATTGCATCTCGGCCCTTCTCAAATCCCATCTCATTTTCACTCAGGCACAATGTCTCACTCCCATAGAGCACCACTGATCTCACACAACCCCTATACACCATCCCTTTTTCTTCAAAGGAAATTTCTCCCAAGTAACAACTCTCATCTTCTCTACACTTCACACCCTACCCTTACTCTGGCCTGGCACAGCCGCATCACCATCCACCACCCGCACTAAACGGTCACCTAGGTATGTGAAATCCTTCACTGTTTCCACCTCATCAACCAAATGAAAGAACGAGCTATATTACAATAGGCACACATGTAGTCGGTTATGTACGCCCTGTTTTCTCGGAGGACGGGGTCGAACGGTCACAAACTGGTGGGTGGGTTGAGCTTGGCCGAAAACCAGATCAAGTGATTGTTAAGCAGATGTATACGTCCCCACAAGCCAGGGTGAAGGTAAATCGCGAAAAACGGTTTTCAAAACAGGTGCTTTAAAAACGCCAGGTGATCGTGAAAACTGGGGGACCGCCTAGTCATATAAATTTGTTTAATGTTGTACACTGTATGTATCTTTGGAAAAAAAGCTCTGTCAGTTTGATCCATATTGACACTAACTTCACATGAAAGGTGCCTGAGGGAGGATACAGGACGGGGACGAAATACTTCAGAAATGGCTGAAAAACATGTGTGACAAAGGTTGTTCGGTTGCTAAGGAATTCTACCCATAACTATACTAACAAGCTCGTACGCGTTTATGACCATTACTAACAAGCCTCGTACGGCATTGCTTGCAAAGGGGGCATCTTACGGATAGACGCTATACTGCAGATGCCAATTAATATGCGCTTAGCGGAAATGAAACAGGTTGTGGGGAGTCATAGGTACATCACAAGACTCTACAATATTGTATCCTGTTAAAATTTAATCATGTTCCCGTACTCCACAAAATCTAGTAATTCCTTGACGTACAGATCCAACATGTATGGAAACTTTCTAGTAACTTAGCCACAAATGGCAACAGACAACAATCTCATGCAAACATGCATGAAGTCCTTGAGAAACTCGTCCCATGGCCAGCGATGTTCTGTGGGGTAATTTACTGATGTTTCTAAAGACTTAAAGAGTTTGCTAAAAATGACAGTCTAAAAATTTGCATTGACTTTCTGTCACCATTTCACTTATTTTACGATGTACCTACAAAAGACATTTGGTTACATATTGTGAGATTTTGTGAGATTCAGGGGACTTATGAGATTTTGTGTCTTACAATGATGAACATCCAGTGTGATTTGTAGATTCAGTTGATCAACGAGAGCATCAAGGATGCTGTGCTTACTCCAGAGGTGTGGTGTGAGTTGTGCAATTGAGGTGAAACCACTTATAGGTTACAAGCAACAAATGGCATGCTAAGAGATAATTCCCATATCCTAACGTCCCTTAACTTGCATTTTTCCAACTTTTAAACATCAGATCAAGCGGACCCGTCTTGTTTTTAGGTGAGAAATGGCCCGCCTAGATCTAACAAGAAAAAATAATTGTACCTCATTTTTTGCGGTGATAGTCAGGTATGTAGTCTTTTTCTGAGAAGGATGTTAGGGGATATAGGCCAAAAGCCAGTGCAACTTGTTCATTGTAAGGCCAACAAAAAATCAAAAGTGGGTTCCAGTAGGTATAGTCCAAAAACCTTACCAAAAGTAAAAAAGCACTTTATTGTTTAAGTTTTAAAAAAAATTGAAAAGGGTTTTCCAGCAGAAATGGCTCAAATTGGCTAAAGGCAAGTCAAGACAGTTGCAAAATTCATACGATTGTCCCAATTATTAGTTTATAAAACAAAAATATTGATTTTTGGATCACTTAGATATAAAATTTAAACGTTCTATAATCTCTGTTCGCATTTTTATCTGAAAATGCCAAATTCCCAGTAATAAAAAAAAACCCAAAACAACACAACAACAAAGAAACAATTAAAAAAAAAAATGCACGTGGCCTACTACTTGGCAACAAAACTTGAATCCCCTGCTGACGCCACTACTTTATTAACCACTGGCTCCACCACCCATCACCCCCCTTGATCTGTATCCATCAATTACATGACTACCCCACCCATCAACCAACAACTCCACCACACCATCGAATACTGAACTTTGTCCTTGTCACCACTATTTCAGTACTCCATCCACGGGGCCATCAAAACGCTACAATACAAACTAATATAGATAAAAAAACCAATTTTTTGCACATTTATTGCTTAACACTTACTGTGCTCAGTGATCGAGATCTCGTATCAATACATGTGGCAGGTAGTATAAAATGCTGCCTTTGTTGTGCATTAGAGGTGTTAAGGTGTGTATATCAGGGTTAAACAGTAAATTATAGTGACTTGAGGATTAGGAAGGGCTTGTGTAATGGCCTGGCCAGGGAGATTAATACCAATTACTTACGGTACACATTAACTGCTGTTTTCTCAACTTTATTCACTTTGAAGCCAAAATGGAATTTTCCCTTCAAGATTGTGAGGATCTTCCCCAATTTTTCAATTTCCAGAAATTGTAGACGTAAAACTAATCCTCTGTTGACCTTATTTTGGTCAGAATGGTCAGAGTTATTAAACCCTGATCTAGGTTATGTTTGTGAGTTTGGTCTCCGTTTCTTGTTGAAAGGTCTCAAAGAGGGTAAATTCATAAATATTCTGTGATACATTAAGGGTGAATCCTACATATGAAAACTTTTTTAAGTTGATTAGTGTACACCGAAAAGCGTCCAATTATGCTGTCATGAGGTGAGTTAGGTAGTATCCATTTCTTTTTATTTACTGTAACTGTTAAGTTTTCTTTAAAATTGGTGAAAATTGAACAATGAATTGTTTATTAGGGATTTCATCACTTACTGTCCAAGCCTTACTTGATAACAGATCCTCCCATGGAATTACTTTACTTGGTCACATGGTATTAAAACATTTGTAAATTGATTGGTAAAGATGAAGTGTGGAATAAACCAAATATTGTGTTTCAAATCCACCATCATGAAAGTTGCCCTATCTGGCTTAAAGTTAGTTTATGACTCCGATTAGTTCGCTTTTATCCAGAGAATATGCGATCAAGCTTAGATCTTATTGGTAAGTTTAAAACCCACTTTTTCACAAGACAATTATGTTGTTTTTCTTTAATCCGTGTTACAAGTCAGCTTTCACCAAATTCCGTGTCAGTGCACATTGTCTTAGAATTGAAAGGGAAGATATTCGATCCCGAAATTAGACCACCGAGATAGAATTTGTGAAGTTTGTGATTTGCATACTGCTGACGAGAATTCCTTCCTAATGTGTTGCAAACTCTATAATAACATCTGTCAAGAACTTTCAATAATCTCTCAGATATTTTTTGATTTGGAAATCTTTCACTTGATCTCAGAATTTGTAAATTCATGAGTGCTTCAATACTACGACAGTGTTAAACTTGTAGTTCCCAATTTTATATCTACTGCCTACGCTATCAGAGAAAATATCGTTGAATAGGATTAATATTAGTATTCATAAATGTCAAAGGGGTCTTTGTACAGTCATATATTGTATTGTTCTTTGTGTGACCAACCTGTATGTTTGTGGTAATTGTCAATAAATCTTGAATCATGTTATGAAGCTAAATGCATTTCCCCGTCCTGTCAGCCACCAACTCCCACCTTAACCATTTCTTTAGGACCTCCCCCTGTCACACAGATTCATGAAAAAGTCTTATTCATCTGAGCCTGTCAAAACGAGTAACTTAATTAACCCTTTTGTGTACAAAATCTCCTGCAACTTTTGGTCTTTGTTCTTTGTTTTTTTTTTTAATTTTTGGTTGTCTGGCTTCTTAATAAACTGGACCGTGGGAGGGTGGGGGGGGCCTGATTTCAGGCCCAAAAATGGGGTCTCCAAAACTAGGTTTTCAGAAAATTCAGAAATTAAGCTGCGATCTCCCTCAATTTCCAGCTACTTTTTGAGGATTTTTGAAGAAAACTTGTAGAATATGGTCGTTGAACCCCCCCCCCCCCAAAAAAAATGGAAAGTAGGTCTCTGGAATGAAATGGTCCTAAAAAATGGGGTCACTGGAACTGAAGAAGAGCCGAAAATGAGGGTCTTATAGGGGACATAACTATAACTTCTCCAATTTGAGAATCCCCCCCTCCCCACCTTTACTTTAATTGTTTTGCTGTCATACCCACATTTTGAAACATTTAATTTTTTATTGTACCACTTTTTTACCAAAAAAAAATTAAAAACCAAAAATTTAATTTCCAATACACATACACAAACACGCGCACACATGCAACAACCAACACCCCCCACAATGCCACGTACACACAGTTCTAAAAAGGATGAAGTTGTCATTCCAAGGAAAAGAGAATAATTTTTTTTAGTTGTCATACCCCGAAAAACTTTCTAAATTTAAAAAGGTAACATACTCCATGTGGCAAAATTCATATGTTATTGCACTACCTCTTACCTATACCTGTGTAAAATTACTAGGTGTTGCTATATTGAAAAGACTGGCAGAGTGGCAGGTCTGACCCGGCAAGGGCCATCTATGCCACAACAAACATCCAGGCCAAATATAAGCACATGTGGGTGTATACACTTACACTGACGTTACGGACCTTGACTGTCCAAAAAATGGTTCACTGTTTCTTGGTAGAGAACCTACTAACAATGCATGCAAAGAGTCGCCAGACAATACAGTGAACCAAGAGTATTGGCTATAATTGATTTTTTGTCTTACAAGATTTGTGTTACAAGTGTACAACCACGTTAAACACTTTCTGTGAGTTTCTTGATAGTCATGCCCCTTTTCTTGTGTGTAATGTATTCCAAGGGGGGTGAGTGTTTTGGGCCCTATAGACCTTTCCTCGATATCCCATATCACTGTTTTGTTTTCAAACTGTGAGTAATTGGAAATAAAGTTTGAGGAACCTATGATCTGGCACCCAGGCAATATAGACTTACTCGTAAGCCAAAAAGTTAATTGTATACTGCGAGCTATTGAGAGAATCAGGGGTTTTCTTCATCAGGATGAAGCGTGAATTTGTGAGATTCAGTGATTTCTACTATAAAAGATCCTTCTCTGTATGGTTTGTGAGATTCAGTGTTCTCCCGGGAAAAGTGTCTTTTTGGGGGCCCAGGCGTTGGGGTTGCAGCACTTCACACAGTAATTTTGGCAGGCTGCTGAAGTACTGCACCGCAAGTACAATGCAGTATGAACAGACATTCGTGTTACACTTTATGTACAGGCATACGCGATTGGTCAAACATGGCCACATGACCATGCAATAAACAAAGCGACCTTATGCATGGCTACGGTGTATGAACGCTGAAAGTGGGAACAAATCATGCAATTAAAGAATGATTAAATTTTTAATTGTACAGTAAACATGAACCAGGGTTCATTCATAGGTCTACAGGGATGTTCAGAAAAATTTTGAAATTGACCAAATATTGACCAAAATTGTGTTCTTAGACAAGAAAACATAATTTGTAATTCATATGAAGGGGTGATCATTCGAGATTAAGAGATGTTGTGTCAAAACATTGTTTCATCAAATTGCATAGATTTTGTGAATCCTGATGAAGTGAGCCCTCTTGCCTATCACAGCCAAGTTGTTTATCATGTGCCCTCAGGCATTAACAATCGTTCATGGGGGGGGGGTAGGACACGATCTGCTCGATTTGGGCATTGGGGATTTCCAAACGGTAATTTGGTGAACTGCTACGTTCATTTACTGGGCAGTCTCGGTCCCAGTGACATTACAAAATCATCTCTTAAACCTTTATTCAAAAGATCTTAGTAATATCATGATAATTTATGAAAAAATTATTGACTTCAAAATCCGTCAAGGTTAGTGGATTAACCTCGCTGCAAAATAGTGTAATTTCCAATAACGGTCATTTAGATTTAAATAATCGTGACCAGCCCTAGTCTTTAGTCAAGTCTGTGTTGATATGCGTAAGAGCGCCCTCCTACCGTTAAGTCTTTGAAACAGACTAGCACCCGGAAGTTGATGCCGTTTTGAATTTGCTGTTGCTGTTAGGTTGGCATGTCCTACCCCCCTGCGTTCATACCCAAATCCTACATGTGAATGAACCCCTACTTTAAAGCAAACAGCAATTTTTTGAAGAGTACCCTCAATTTTCAATATTTTATGATTTTTGGTGGCCCCGGGTACTTTAAAAAAAAAAAAAGTGCTGTACATTCCTTAGTTTACAGGTGCTTGTTCCGATCTATTGTATTCTCTACTTGATATGAAAGCCTGGCACTTCCACATATGCCCCATCAAGTACCAAGGAAATAAACTTGCGGTGTTATGTAGAAGCAATGAAGCATATTGCAAAGCCCTATTGTAAAGGGGATGGTCCAATTTAAGTATAAGTTTTCATCTTGATAGAAAGAATGGCCTTCACCCAAAACCCATCCGCAAATTTTTGCGTCGAGATTTCAATCATTTTGATGTGACCGCTGGAACATGATTTGTGAGCCCCATAGAGTACTGTGTAAAACTAATATGGGTCGACCAAAATGGAGTACAATTTCGCTCATACCTCCCAAACCAACCAGCCTAGCTTACCCTAAAGATTTCACAGGATAAATGAGAAAAATATTGTAGCTTTCCTTTGACATACCAAAAGTGACCACTTCCGGTATTAATCTGGGGTCCCCTGGGGACGGGGCCTATTTGCGATCGGGCATGGACCTTTAAGCGGCCACTGCTACATTTTAGAAAACATATAGAAATTTCTTCCAAATTGTCTCACAACGGACATCTAGGCCAGTGGAATTTTACACAGAAAAATACCTACCAAAGGTGTGAAGTTATTGATAGATGAAGACGGAGAATTTGATGCAGATGTTTGTGGTTTGGAAGAATCGATGGATCATTGAGGCGGTAGGGCAATAGTGATACATGTTGGTATGGACATGGCTGAGGAAGGATGACGGGCAAGTTTTAAGAAGGGCTTTTGAGTTTGAGGTGGGGAGTTTGAGGAGGAGAGGACGTGCGCAGAAGACTGGAGAAGTGGAGGATGAGAGTATAGGAGGATTGGGTTTTGAGAATGGAGGATGCAATTGAATTGGGTGAAGTAGAAGGAGGAGTAAGGGCGGATGCTGCGAGATTGAGGTGATCACCACCCTCGGTTCATGGGACAAACCGTAATTTAAACTTTTGATTTTCTACTACGACTACTAAAAGCAGAGAGGGACATAAATAAGAGGCCTTGACAACCGGTAATTTGTAGTCTAGCTTTTAGTTTGCATAACTTAATCAACAATGTGTCTATCATTTAGACTCGTACTCAAACCACAATGGTCACAGCCAGCCAAGGATGGCTGCTGTGAGAATCAACTCTGTTGTGTTTTCGTTGTTACACATTTCCGCGTTGTCTGCTGAAATAAATGTTGTCGCCGGCGACATTACTTATAAAATCGGTTTGTTTACCCATAAGCGTGTTTGATTGGCTTAAGAATTTCATGGTGAGGTCTTATTATATGAAAGCTTTAAAACAGCCATGCAAATATCAATTTTAAAAACCTGCGCTGCATGAAACTTATTATGGACCGTCTATAGAGTGCTGGAAGTTTTCTAGTATAATCTCAATATATTTTCTTGAGATGCAGCAGCGCTGCAGCAGGATATAATTTTTGATGCTATTAAGTAAAAAAGATCATTTCAGCAAGTAATTTGCTGCAAAGCGTGATATTGTTGATCGTTTATTCACTCCAAAGGTAATCTTCACTCCAGTAAATAACTTGGAAGAGCCGTAATTGACCATCAGATGGCAGAATTCCAATTTGTGACATCACACCAACCGACAGACAAAATATTGGTTAAAAGTTAAAACGGCGGTTTTTGTCTTGGGAACAAAATGGATTTGAGGGCTCAAATTTCAGGGTGATAATGAGAAAAATACGGCCTTTCATCTTATGTGAAAATTGATACCACCTTCGGGTAAATCAGTGGGGTTCCAAAGATGATCGGAACACGCAACTTGGACATGTAAAAAGAGACATGAGGACATTTCCATATTAAAGTGCCCAATTTTTTTTTCAAACACAGCTTTTTTGCATATTTGCAATGCTTACCAAAAATGTATCACACCTAAAGTGAATTAGCCCGAGGTTGCTCTGGCTTTTTTCCGCTACGATAGCCCCTAGTAGGAGGTAGGTACGGACGACGTGCAACGCTACGGAACAAGCTAAAAGTGAATATGCCAAAAACGCTGTTTATGTATAAAAGATCATTATAGATGATGATAAAACCATAGGCATATTAGCATTGTATTTGTTTTTGTTTACTTGTTTGTCAAATAACCTTCGAAACATTTTCGGTACAACTCATGAACTGAAGTGCAGATTGAGAGAAATTTGTATCCTCTCTAAAAATCTCCTCCTGTCCCTATCATGTTTTCAAGCAAATATGGCACAACAAATTACATGAATGCTTTCATCACCTTTATTAGCAACTTCCCAAGCCACTTCAAACACAAATCTGGACTCCTGTGCAGCCGTCTTTCCTCTGTCCATATGACTGTACAACGACGATCATCGAATCAGCTCAGCTCCAACAAGAAGTGCGAGTTTATGCAGATGTAACCGAGACGGGGAAAACGTTTTTTTGACACTGAGATGGTTTGAAAACCAACCTGGTCTGCTGCTTCCTCGCTGGCCTTATCAGTCGAGAGCAAAACACAGAAGTTTAGAATCTTCCTCAGCAGAACATGCTAAGCCAGGTCATTTATCAAATGAGTTCGCAGAGAGTGCAGCTAGGCTGGTCGCAGATTTACGTTGATGTGAATTTGGGATTGCGGCGTCCAATACAAGTCACGTACACGAAATGCTGGAATTGTACAGCCTCAGTGCATGAAAAGGTGAAAATATCGAGACACGTACACGCGTTGGTCACGTACCACTCAATCAACGATTTTGTGTAAGAGCTGGTATACTAGCTGTGAATATATGATACAAAGTGTCGCCAGCTTTGCAGTGGTGGCCCTTCTTTGGTTGGTCCAGTTTGCCTAGCATTTGGACTGTGCTTGACAAGTCATATTGCCCGGGGCCGGGGCGGAGCCTTCCCAATATGGAGTGGCCAGTTAGAGTAACCTCGACTATTGGACTTGGTTCATCACTGATATAGTGAAAGCAAACTCACGAAATTTTTGCAGAAAAGCGCCGCGTTTACGGGGTAAAAATTTTTAAACATTTTATCAACCATATAGCTCTGTGATACTGTTAATCATCATCCCAGCGGGCATATCGTTTAAGCAAACTCAAAACGACGTTGCACGTCGAAACCGTGTCGACGGTTTTTATAAATTTCGTCGAAAATGCAAATTGAATCGACGGTTTAAGAAAGACGTCAAATGAGTTGCATTTTCGACATAAATAGTGTGTAAATTTCTAAACTCTCGACGTCTGTCGACGTTCCAGCGTCGATTGCCCACTGGCCGGAGTGGTAAGAATACACTAATACATTGTAAACCATGCTTCCCCGGCATGCCTTGCTCCTGATTGCCAGTCAACTGATACGATGCAAATTAAAATGAGTATTCATGATCCTAGACCTATTTTTTTGTTTATGGTTCACTAGATTCTGCATCTGATCCCGGCATCTGGATGCAGATGTTCCACTAGATATACACGGGAAAAGTTTTTTCCAAAAAAAAATGATCTGACGGTGCGTTTTGATGTGAGCATTGTATCATGGTGCCCATATTCACTGTGTTGTAATTTTCCTGACAAATTACGAATTTCTCCCAGAGATACGATTTGCACGTAAGATTAAGCACACTTACTATATTTAGGCCAACCCTCAGATGATATATGTTTTCCAAGTCCACTCTCAACTTTTTCAACTAATTGTCCCTTCAAGGTAGGGCCTGTTCAATGTCCTATTGTGAAATATATTAAGTTATAGCTGTGATTCAATCATGAGGCCGTTCAAATATTAATTATTGCTAAAAAATCCAGATTCGTAATTTCCACTCACATGTTTTTTCTCAAGAGTATTTCAATCTTGCATACACTGTTTAAAATGACCTTACAATGAACGGGCGTTTTGACTGTTAGTCCGGGACTCAAAACGTGCAATAACTGTAAACGGGACTCGAAACGTGCAATGACTGTAAAAAACGTTGTTTTTAACTGTTGTGAGCCCAACTGCCAGTGAAATTCGCTGTTATTTTCTGACATTTTTACATGCAGCAAAATTTTTCAGAGAGTTTGAAAATTAAAACAGGAAGATATGAAAGTCTGAGAACAGAAAGTGAAGAGTGACTTCACTCTCAACAAATTTTTTTCTAAGAGTGAAACGCCAACGTTTTCAATAGTATTTCACTCTCGATATGGAGTGAGTGAAATGGCCTGCATATTGTTAAATATATGTTTTATTAGCACATAACAAATTATCAACATAAGCAGTTCAAATGTCCATTAAATTGCTAACAAAATATCCAATTAGCTGCACTATTTCCCATTAGTGAAATAAAATTTTACTATTTCATTTCAATTATCACAGTTAAAGACAGTTCCTACTTGCACCAACCAAACCAACATTCTAACACTTAAGTGGACAGGGGGTGTCCGAGGGATCCGCACTACACTTGCCAGTTTAACCACTAACAGATATTTTACGACTCATATTTTGTATGTGTGTTATACTTTCGGATATACGCTCTTTTCATTAAAACTAAAAGCCACGCCCCGTTAATTTGGTAGTGGGTACCAGGAATTAACCTTGTCCACCACGGGACTGTCCGATAAAAAATAATAAGTAAATCAGTAATTATTAATATTTTTCCTGATTAAGTATTTAAACATTTCATGAAATCACCAATAATATATAACATTCCAGTAACCCTTTATAGGCTGATAATGATGACTTTATTTTTGGCATATCTCCACCCCGCCACTGTGCAAACCAAGGTAACTCACGGCCATAATGGCCACCTACCAAAATTGCTAACATAGGTATATTGGACCTTTTGGAACACATATTATCAATTTTTCCTTTCACGTATAGCTTTTATGGAAACTAGATTTGTTATTTGTGTTCTTTTTTTCGAATTTGAAAATAATGTTTTGCCCTGACGTGTAGTTTTCTTTGTGAAATCTATTATTGCTTAAACCCTTCCCGGCCTTTGTGGTTCGAAGTAGCCCAATTGAATTTAAATTAATATTCATGAAATGCTGCAGCGTGACCGTGAAAATCAGAACTCTTTTTGGCCGAAAATAAGTCATTTCAAAGTACGAGCACTTGATTGCTTTTTTCACAAAGACCCACAATCCAAGTACAAACGGCGATTTCAGACCATCCCCTGATCGGCCGCCACAGCGGGCGAAAAAGAAGGACGTGCGCCAAAAAAGAAGACTTGGAAGAACTGGAGGATGAGAGTATAGGAAGGTTGGGTTGAGAATGGAGGGTTGCATTGCATTGGGGTGAAGTAGAAGGAGGGAGTAAGGGTTGTTGCTGCGAGCTTGGGTGAATCCACTCCACCCTCGTTTACTGGGCAAAACCGGATTTAAAACTTTTGGATTTACTACTACTAAAGCCACTAAAAAGCAGAGAGGGACATAAATAAGAGGCTGACATCCAGGTAATTTGTAGGCTAGCTTTTACGTTTGATAACTTTAATCAACAGATGTGGTCTATTCAGTAGACTCGTACTCAAACCACAATTGTCACAGACCAGCTCCAATGGATGCTGTGAGAATCAACTCTCTGTTGTGTTTTTCTTTGTTACACTGTTCCCCCATGCCGCGTTGTCTGCTGAATTAATGTTGCCAGCGACATTAACTTATAAAATCGTTGTGTTTTACCCATAAGCCGTGCTGATTTCGGCTTAATAATTTCAGGTCGAGGGCTTATGTATATGAAGCTATTAAAAACCGCCACGGAAAAACTATAATTTTGAAAAACCTGCGCGACTGGGCATGAAACTATTATGGACCGTCTAATAGAGTGGGCTGGAATTTCTAGTAATTTTATACTCTCCAATATATTTTTCTTGAATTGCTATCGCGCTGCAGCAGGATATAATTTTTGATGATATTCAGTAAAAAAGAAATCATTTCACAGCAGTAATGTTGGTCTGCAAAGCGTGATATTGTTGATCGTCTTTATATCAACTCCAAAGGTAACTCTTTTTCACTCCAGTAAATAACTTGGATGAGCCGTAATTGACCACTCAGATGGCCGAATCCAATGTTGGTGACACACATAACAACACAACCACAGACAAAATTATTGTTTAAAAGTATAAAACGGCGGTTTTTGTCTTGGGAACAAATGGAGTTGAGGGCTCAAATTTCAGGGTATATGAGAAAAAAACGGCCTTTCATCTTATATAAAATTGATAAACCACCCAATTCGGGATAATCAGTTGGGAGTTTTCCAAAGATTACGGAACACGCAACTTGGAACATGTCAAAAGCAGACATTAGGAATTTTCCATATTAAAGTTGCCCAATTTTATTGTTCAAACACAAAGCTTTTTTGCCTTTTGCAAATGCCTTACCAAAATCGTAATCAACCACTAAAGTGAAGTAGCCCGAGGTTGCTCTGGTTTTTTTCCGCTACACTAGCCCCTAACGTAGGAGGTAGGTACGGACGACGGCAACGCGACGGAATCCGCTTAAAACGTGAATATGCCAAAAACGGCTGTTATATTTATAAAAGTCATTATAGATATGAGAAAACCCATAAGGCATATTCGATTGTATTTGTTTTTTGGTTACTTGTTTGTCCAAATAAACATTCGACCTTTTCGGTACACTCATGAACTGAGTGAGATTGAGAGCAATTTGTATCCTCTCTAAAAATCGCCTCCTGTCCCTATCATGTTTTCAAGCAAATATGGCACAACAAATTACATGAATGCTTTCACACCTTTATTACAACTTCCCAAGCCACCTCGTCAAACACAATCTGGACTCCTGTGCCGCCGTCTTTCCTCTGTCCATATGACTGTACAACGACGAGTCATCGAATCAGCCACCAGCTCCAACAAGAGTGCAGAGTTATGCGAGATGTAGACCGAGACGGGGAAAACGTTTTTGACACGGTGAGATTGGTTTTAAAACCAAGCCTGGTCTGCTGCATTCCCGCGCGCGCCATTATCAGTCAGAGAGCAAAACACCAGAATTTTAGAATCTTCCTCACGAACATCTTAACCAGGTACCACCAATTTCTCAAATGAGTTCGAAGAGTGCAGCTAGCATGGTCGCAGATGTACATTGATGTGAATTTGTGATTGCGGCGTACAATACAAAGGTCAGTACACGAAATGCTGGAATTGTACAGCCTCAGTGCATGAATGTGAAAATAGTCGGAGACACGTACACGGCGTTGGTTCACGTACCCAACTCAAACAACGTTTGTGTAAGAGCTGGGTATACAGTGTTGAAATAGATTAGATAAACAAAGTGGCGGCCAAACTTTTGCAGGTGGGGCCCTTCCTTTGGTTGGTCCAAGTTGCCAATAAAGGCATTGGACGTGTAACCTTTACAGTTCATATTGCCCGGGGCGGTGCAGGAGCTTCCCATATGGAGTGCCGCGTATAGAGTACCTCGAACTATTGGACTTGGTTCCCAACCCACTGATATAGTGAAGCAAAGCTACGGAAATGTTGCAGAAAAAGAGCGCCGCGTTCAAACGGGGTGTAAAATTTTAAACATTTTATCACCATATAGCTCTGTGATACTGTTAAATCTCATCCCCAGCGGGCATAGTCGTTTAGAGCGCGTCGAGACGTTGGCACGTCGAAACCAGGCTCGACGTTTATAAATTTAGTCGACAATTGCAAATTGGAATCAGCGTTTAATAGACGTCAATTCGATTTGCATTTTCGACATCAATAGTGCGGAGGGTGGGGTGTAAATTTCTAAACCCTTCGACGTCTTTTTCGCTTCCAGGCGTCGATTGCCCACGGCGGCAGTGTAAGACATACACTAATTAAATTGTAAACTAACCATGCTCCCCGGGCATTCCTATGCTTCCTGAATTGCCAGTCAACTGAACGATGCACAATTACTGAGTATTACAATGATCCTAGCACCCTCATTTTTTGTTTATGTTCACAGATACTGCATCTGATCCCGGCATCTGATGCAGATGTTCACTAGATCAAGTGCACGGGAAAAGGTTTTTTCCACAAAAATAGAATTCTGACGGTGCGTTGTTGAGTGTGATCATTGTATCATGGTGCACATAGTGTCACTGGGTTTCATCTCTTTACCAATTACGAATTTCTCTTTTTCCAGAGTAGATCGATTTGCACGTAAGATTAAGCACACTTACTGTGTTTTAGGCCAACCCTTCAGATGATATATGTTTTCCCCACCAAGTATCAACTCTCACTTTTTTCACTAATTGTCTTCAAAGGTAGGGCCTAGTTCAAATGTCCTATTGTGAAAATATATTAATTATTAGCATGTGATACATCAACATGAAGCGCAGTTCAAAATAGTAAATTATTGCTTAACAAAAGCCATATTCAGTATTTCAACCCACTCACATTTTTTCTCAAGAGTATATTCAATCTTGGCACACTGTTAAAATGACTTAAAATACGCGCGTTTGACTGTTAAGCCGGACTCAAAACGTGCAATAAAACTGTAAAAAAGGGACTTCGAAAACGTGCAAATGACTTAAAAAAACGTGGTTTTAACTTTGTTGGAGTCCCAGCTGCCAGTGAAAATGCTGTTATTTTTAACTGAACCTTTTTAAAAAACAGTGGCAGCAAAATTCTCAAGAGTGACATTTCAAAACATGAAGAGTGGAAATCTGAGAACAGAAAGTTGAATATGACTTCACTCTCAACAAATTTATTTCTAAGAGGAAACGCACGTCCAAGATATTTCACTCTCGATATGGACGTTGATGAAATTGCTGCATATTGTTAAATATATGTTTTATTAGCACATAACAAATTCCACAGAAGGCAGTTCAAAGTCCATTTAAATTTGCTAACAAATCTGCCATTAGACTCACTGAATTTACCATTAGTGAAATAAAATGTTACTAGTCATTTCAATTATCACAGTTAAAGACAGTTCCACTTGCACCAACCAAACCAACATTCTAACACTTAGTGGACAAGGGGTTCCTAGGGATCCGCAACTACACTTTGCCAGTGTTACCACTAACAATATATTTTACGACTTAATATTTTTTTGTATTTGTGTAACGTTCTGATATACGCATCTTTTATAAAATAAAATCACGCCCCGTTATTGGGGTGTGGTACCAAGGAGGATTAAAAAAAATAAAAAAAATAAAAAAAGTAAAAATAATAAGTAAATCAGTAATTAGTAATATTTTTTGATTAAGTAGTACACATTCATGAAATCACCAATAATCATATCAAATCAAGTTAACCCTTTATATGCTGTAATGAGACTTAGTTTGGCATATCTCCATCCGCCACTGTGCCAAACCAATGGGAACTTCACGGCAGATAATGCCACCTACCAAAACTATTAAAACACCTAGGTAGATGGCCCTTTTGGAACACATATTATCAAATTTTCCTTTCAGTATTACATTTTATTGAAACGAGATCGTGTTAATTTGTGTTCTTTTTCGGAATTTGAAAATAATGTTTGCCCCTGAGTTGTAGGTTTCTTGTGAAAGTTTTAATTTATTGCTTAAACCCTTTCCCCGGACTTGGGTCAGAAGTAGCCCAGATTGAATTTAAAATTAATCTCATGAAATGCTGCAGCGTGACCTTGAAAATCAGAACTCCATTTTGGCCTAAAACTAAGTCATTTCAAAGTACGACTTGATTGTTTTCACAAAAACCCAAAATCAGTACAACGCGATGTCAGGGACAATCCCCTGAATCGGCCGACTACAGAGGGCAGTGTATACACACTTCAGGCCCGCCAGGCGGTGGGCGGCCAAGTTCATTCACAGCGCAAACGGCCGAACGAAGTCTTGGACGAGCCCAGTGACCGGAATTTGTTCAAGTACTGTGCGCGTTTATAAATAGATCAGATGAGTGGCGAGTGGGAATTCCCGTACGGAGCCGCGACCGACGTAAAAAAGGATCGCCGGCAGGGGCAGACAAGGTAACCCTATACTTTCCGTGTAAATCGCAGTTTTGCCAACTCTGAAGTTTCCATTGCAATATCTAACTCCCAAAAAAAATAGACTAAAATTTTATGGGTCAAAGTGGGAATCGAACACAGGACCTCTTGATTACAAGACGGAGCAGCTATAGACGCACGCCATGAAACTCGAGCCGGCAGAATATCGTTTTTGTAATACTTCATAACCACATTTAACGGAATAAAGCGCACACATAACATAATCTTCTTGATTCACGAGGTGACCTGTCGGCCCCCCCTAGCCTGGCGGTCCGGAAAGTGTGTATACATGCCCTCTGTAGTCGGGCCGAATCAGGGGATGTCTGACAATCGCGTTTGTACTGGAGTTGTGGGTTTTGTGAAAAGCAATCAAGTCGCGGTACTTTGAAATGAGAAGCGGCTAGGGGCTTTAGTCGTGGTGCATTAATGGTGCTGCAAAAACTATCATCAAATCGTTTTAAAAGACCGGACATGAGAGGTTTGCTACATGCAGGTCAACGAATCATTCCACGGTGAAGCATAAGCTACCTGGTACCGGGCCTGGTACATGGTCCGCAGCTATAAATAGCGGTGACCCTGCGATTGAACATGAGGTCAAAACAGACCTAGTTCAAAAATGGATCCCGTTTGTACGTTATTCATACAAAAAATACTTACACTGGAGTTGATTCTTCAACTCCAACGGATTTTGAGTGGAAAAATATTGATATTAAACATATTTTCGACTTTAGAATATTTGTCAAGTTTTCGTGATTACGTGCTGAACCTATGGGAACGGCAGCAAATAAACGACGCTATCTTGGCCCCCCCCCCCTGCGGACCGCCGTGAGTCGGACATGGTTGTCAAAATAGTGCTACCTCTTGCAAAACTGCAAAAAAAAAAGAAAAGAAACGCCAATTCAAACCACTTATTCAAACCCATACAATCAGTACAAACTGCTGGTGCCAAGTCCAAGATTTCGATCAAGTCTAGTATTTGAGTGCGCCGTGTATTAGCTGGCTAGCTGTATGCAGAGAATTTCACCCGTAAGATGTGGAATGTTCATTGAGATTCGTACGTAAGTAGCTGTAAAAACTCCGAGATTTTTATATTCCTTCACACCTTACGAGCCGGGATTCAATTTTAGCAATCTAAAAGCATCAAGGAAAACCTAGTCAACCAACATTTATCGCTATATTGGTGGAATTGAATGCAGGAGAGGAGTAGATAGAACACCAAATCGACTCAAAAATTGTGTGTGCTCTGTGCGGCGTGCACGGGCGTTCATGATATTGTACAGGTATTTTGCATTGGACATTCGCCCATTTTTTTTTAAACACATCGAGTTATAATGTCAGCGGGAAATTCGAAAATTGGCCAACTAATCTATCATCTGTAGTTTTATCCATCATGTACATGATAGAGGAGATCGAGATATACACAGAAAATGTTCATGTTGAAGTGTTCCGGACTTCCGAGAAGAAGCGGTAAAAAAAATTATAAAAATATAAATAATTATCAATGTAATGAGCTTGAATTATGCACAAGCAGCTATCGATTTTCCCAAGGGTATTAATCATATTAAACTCCCACCGGTCCAGGGAAAGTGTTAATTGTTATTGTCTTATGGCCCTGCATGTATGGTTATGCTTTATACACACACAAAACAATGGTAGACGTTTCATATAGAAGTTCAAGTAGGCTATTGCAATTGATTCCGTCATGCACTGTATGATGTTGTGCAGTAGCGCAGGACGGAATCAATGGGAATACCTCATTTATATATTTGGGACTTTTATATGAAACGTCTACCCTGTAGTTTTTACTGTACATTGGGGTATATGCTTCATAAATATCACTAGCTACCTCCACCATGTCCATGGGGAATTTCAAACTGTAAAATGTTTGATAAGTCAGTCACACAAATGGACAACTACAGTAACTTTTATCAGGTCCAATTCCATAAAATGGAAGGTCTTCAAAATTCAATGATTTTGTATTTTTCTAAACCAATTTTTATTATTTTTTCATATTTAGCAAATTATGCAAATCTAGCATTTTGTGGAACAGATGTGGATTTTTCAAGTGAAATATAACCACAATAATACTTCCAAAATAAGTCACATTAAAATTTACAATGAAATAACGTGTACGGGATGCGTCCTGTGACGCAGGATCGATTTTTTCTTAGCAACTGGAAGACTGGACAGCCAAGATTTCAGTTAAAAGTGTGTATACATCAGGGACCCTCCTTGGGTCCTTATCTCTTTATGGATGTGTTGGCGCATGGAATAAAATATCAATGGGGTATATGCTTTTTGCTGATGATATTGTGCTATAATACCAGAATTGACAAGGCAGGAGAGGAGGAAGTTTGAAGAATGGAAAACAGCCTGTCTAAAAAAAGTGGTACAGCAGAAAAAAAAATGGTCAAATATGAAACTTCAAAATAGGTATGATGCACTAGTTTTTAAGATTTAGATGTTATTTAATATTTTGATTTGTGACTGTATTTTTGTTTGTTTGCTTTATGATGATGTTTGTTGTTTTTTAATAAACGCCCTATTTGGGTTTCAGTAAAGAAAAAAATAAGTAATTCTTACTTGGCATAATATTAAAGAACAAAGATCAGGCTTTCCAATAGTGTTTGTTTCATCTTATTTGCTTTTGTCAATCCTGAGATATACTCAATTTAGTGAAATAACCAAAGCTCGCAAGAGATTGCAAATTGACAAAAGAAAAAAAAAACACCGATTAAAGTCAACAAAGAAGACTAGTTTTCTGGACACAAGCTCAACATAATCAGTTCAATGATAAATATCTTCTTTTCATAAATAATAAACAATACAAATATTTATTGCACGTCAATGAAATAGAGCTTAGAATTACAAAATTGGTATATGTTAAAATCATGCCAGAATGAACATAATTGCAACCAAAATAAACATTCCAAATGCAAAGAAATGGTTTAAAAATATTGCACTATCTTTGTGCAATAACTAATTGTTGAAGTCAATAAAAATTTAAGTTTGGAAGCAAAGTATCAAGGTGTCGTTATAGGACTTTGCGTTTCATGATACTTCAAGACCATAAAAACCTCTCTCCTCATCCAGGTTGGCTGCTATGCTGTATGGCCATGGTTCTCTTCTAACAAACGACAGTATGTCGAATGTAAAGCCAGAACTTACTGAAAATTACTTCCACCATATGCATTACGTAAATGTTGTCGCATCTTTTAAAGTTTCTTTATGAAGTTAATCCCTTCTTAAAGTATTTCATATCTGTTTAAATGTGAATAACTTACGTTTAACGGATTCTTTCACCGTTTTCACTCAACCAGAAAGTGGCACAAACAGTGTGTTCCGCAGTAAACTGGAGTTATATCTCTCGATTGAAACAAGCAAATGAGATGAAACAAAATACCGGATAGCCTATTCTTTGTTCTTTAATGTGATGTACAAAACGACTTACTCGAGATATAATATTGACAAAAAAATCGGTTCTCGATTATATCATTTTAATCCAGGCTGTAGAAGACAGAGGATTAGCAGGAAGACATTGTAACTTGTAAGACATTTTTAAGACAACATATTTCCTTTATTGACAGGTAAGATACCGTCCATTTCTGGTCAGAACACCGGCAGCAACAAAGGTATTGGGTTTGGCATAGTAAGAGCACTTTCCAAGCAATTAGACAATGGGATCATTTATTTGACAGCCAGAGATGAAGGGAGAGGAATGGCCGCTGTGGAAGAATTGTAAAAGGAAGGGTTGAGTCCACGATTTCATCAACTGGACATAATGACCAGAAGAGCATGGAGAGATCGAGGGATCATCTTGTGAAGGAACATGGCGGGCTGGATGTACTAGTCAATAATGCTGGCATTGCTTTCTCGCGCGGTAATTGATTGTTTGATTATTGATCACAGACAAGCAATTAAAAATAAAAATAAATATAACATAAAACATATAACGAATAGTAATTATTATTTTGCATTTATTACCTGTAGTATATCCAGATACGAAGGTCTCGGATTCATATCTCACCCAAAGAGATGAATTTTCGTTCAAAATAGGGTGAAACTTCAAGTATGTTCACTAAGAAAAAATACGGCTTAGAACCTTTTTTGTCCTCTATATGGAACCTTCAAGAATGGAACCCTCAAAAATGGTTCTTAAAAATCTGAGAACCCATGAAGGTTCCTAACAGAACCACAAAATGTGCTATACAGCAGTTAAAGAACTATTTTTGGTTCGTTGAGGAACCTTACAGGGTTCCATATAGAGGACAAGTTCAGATCCTCTTTCGCACCTTTTTTTCTTAAAGTGTTAAAACTGCCTTAAAATAAAATTGCCATCCGTTACGCGATTGCCGGTGTCATATACTACAGTGTCCGTGTGACTGAGTGTCCTACCACGCATCTGTCTATTGTGTTCTCCAGTACTGTATACATCATTTGTTTCAGCACTGTACCCAAATGGCTTCGTCTACAAGGTCACGGTTTATTCCGTACATGTTGCTATGGTAGCTAGGACACTCTCTCATGGGGGACACTCAGTTTCTTTACACCGGCATAGCAGGCAACGCGTGTTCGAGTGAATTTGAGTAGTTTGCTATTTTCTGTCTATTTAGATGCCTTTCAATGAACCACTGACCTAAGGCTTGATTTGGCAAATGCTGATTTCAAACTGCGGTCATAACAAATTCACAATTGAGAACGTTTTGTTGAAAGTTAGACTTATTGACTGCTGACAATCACATGTGGATACATTTCTTTAAAATAGCCTAGCATTTACTACGTGGAAGTTTAATTCATGTTTCAAAGTTTGCTTGTTCCTTTATTTTTTGAGTCTTTTTTAAATGTAAATACAAAAATAATTTCAAAAACTCTTTTAAGAAACTCAAAATGACATTGTTTTTATAAAACTTGTGAATGGTGGAATCTGTCCCAAAGCAAACAAAATATGGATGTTTTCGTATTAGCCATCACAATAATGAATTATACAATTTGATACCTTTAAAAGACTATAACACTTGTTCGATTTGTTAAAGAGAATGCTAATATCAAAGGGATCCAAATTATGTTTCTTGAGGCTGAAACTATCCAAACATTTATTCGCTGTCCCTCACATAGTTCAATGATAAAGATCGAGCCGACTTAAAGACACTATCAGTGATTTATCCGAAAGAGTCAAAATATTTGAAATTCGCAGGAATAGCTTAAAAGTGGAGGATAAACCTGTAGAATTCTCTTAAGTTACTTTTTCCAACTGAAGAATTGACAGAAAGGCAAGAAAACTGCAGTGTTCAAAGATACGAATCTCCATTCAATTACGTGTTGTTGTAAGTGTCCGTACGGACACTAATGACTAAAATATCCGATTTTGTCCTTATTAGATTGCCTCTGGTCCTATTATTTGTAGGGCATGTTAGGATACCTATACTTGTTATAGACATGCACAAATCTGATTTTTGATTTTTATTTTGGATTTTTTGATTTAGCAAATCACCGATAGTGCCTTTAAAGGCTGATCAGAGATTTTTTTTTTAATTTTTTAGGTTTTTTCTTTTTTTAATTAAAAATTATAACTGAAGATAGTCACCTGAGATGAATCGTACTTTCCGTTTTGATGCAGTAAACATTATGTATAGTATGAGAACAGCACAGGATACATTGTATAACAAAAATTCCGGATCCTGAATTTAATAACAAAGTCGAGATTTTCTATACTAAGGACATCGATTTGAGCTTAGTTATTTCACACAGTGTTTAGTATGTGGACAAGCATTACGTATATAAATTTTTTTTTAGAATATTGAGGGTGCAACCCTCGGGAAACCTTTGAGTCAGCATTTAATTTTGCTTCAGCTCCAAAGAATGGCTTATTGGGATTACGCCACAACAAACAAAGTGGCTCTCTACTAACTACATGGAAATTGGAATTGCCAAATGGATAAAAAAATATATGAATTAATTGACCAAGATAAGAATAAAATTACAATACAGCGTAACCCGTGGTTCGGATAAGCAGCGATCTTTGAGTTGTGGAGTGAATCTATGAAGTAAATAACGTATTCAACTGCTTTGCACCTGGACCACATTCTATATGTTCAGGTGAGTGTATTGTTTGACTATGCATCCACCTGCTTTGCACCTGGACCACATTCTATATGTTCAGGTGAGTGTATTGTTTGACTATGTATCCGCCTGCTAATTTGCACCTGGACCACATTTTTTAGAATATTGAGGTTGCCACCTGCTTTGCACCTGGACCACATTCTATATATTTAAGTGAGTGTATTGTATGACTATGCATCCACCTGCTTTGCACCTGGACCACATTCTATATGTTCAGGTGAGTGTATTGTTTGACTATGCATCCACCTGCTTTGCACCTGGACCACATTCTATATGTTCAGGTGAGTGTATTGTTTGACTATGCATCACCTGCTTTGCACCTGGACCACATTCTATATGTTCGGGTGAGTGTATTATTTGACTATGCATCACCTGCTTTGCACCTGGACCACATTCTATATGTTCAGGTGAGTGTATTGTTTGACTATGCATCCACCTGCTTTGCACCTGGACCACATTCTATATGTTCAGGTGAGTGTATTGTTTGACTATGCATCCACCTGCTTTGCACCTGGACCACATTTTTTTAGAATATTGAGGTTGCCACCTGCTTTGCAGCCTGGACCACATTCTATATATGTAAGTGAGTGTATTGTATGACTATGCATCCACCTGACTTGCACCTGGACCACATTCTACATGTTCAGGTTGAGTGTATGTTTTTTGACTATGCATCCACCTGCTTTGCACATGGACCACATTGGACATGTTCAGATGAGGTATTGTTTGACTATGTCTCCACCTGTTTTGCCACCTGGACCAAATTTATATGTATAGGAGTGAGGTCATTATTGACTATGCATCACGCTTTGCACCTGGACCACATTTTATAATATGTTCTGGTGAGTGGTATGTGGTGGGATTGGCTTTCACCTACTGATTCTTGGAATTTTGGCCCGAAATCATGCTCCAGGACATATATTTCAACTCGTTTCATAGGGGCGCTATTAATTATTTGTGTGCGCTTTATTCCGTTAAGGTTTATAGTGAAGTATTAACAAAAGAACGACTTACCTGCGGTCGCGATTGCGTGGTGTGTGTTGTGGGCGTCGTCTTGTTCATCTACAGGTCGGGTTCGAATCCCACTACAGGAACAAAATTTAGTTTATGATTTTATTTGTATTTTTAGAGTTGGAGATTGGAATCATAAAAAAACATCAAGAGTGTGGATTGAAGTAGAAAAATATTGTAGCTGCCTATGAGATAATAAGGAATGGTACTGGTCCTGCCTGGAGCATGATTTCGGGGCCAAAATCTACCCGACGTGCTCACCTACTTTGCCACCAGGACCACATTCTATGTGTTCAGGTGATTGTATTGCTTTGATTGTTTCACCTTGCTTTGCACCTGGACCACATTCTATATGTTCAGGTGAGTGTATTGTTTGATTATGGATCCACCTGATTTGCACCTGTGAACACATTCTCTAAATTATGGCCAGGTGAGTGTATTATTGCTATGACTCACCATTTGCACCAGGACCACATTCTATGTGTTCAGGTGAGTGTATTGTTTGATTATTGCATCACCTGCTTTGCACCTGGAAACCACCTTCTAATATGTTTCAGTAAGTGTTTGTTTGATTATGTATCCACCTGCTTTGCACCATGGACCACATCTATCATTATTCCAGGTGAGTGTATCATATCTATGACTATGCATCCACCCATTTATTTGCACCAGACCACATTCTATGTGTTCAGGTGAGTGTTTGTTTGATAATGCATCCACCTGCTTGCACCTGGACCACATACTATTGTTTGACTAGCTCCGCATTCTTATTGCACGTGGGCCACATTTGATTTGCTTGCCCATTCACCAGATGGCTGCTCATTGCAAAACAGACGATAAACCTCTCTGTAGAGAGCAATCTGGTGCGATGACATTATGACACATTATGCAAAGAAGTCTTGGACATAGAATATCACAGCTGACCATAGGATTATATAAATGGTTAGTATGGAATAGTTATACTCAAGAAGATCCACTGGAGTGATCTGATGTAGGAATATGTAGTGTCAAGTATTATCTTCACCAAACAACGCTTATCGCCCTATGTACTACGTATATGGGTTTGGACGTTACGCCGATACGACCTACTAAAAACTTTATTTTTTGCACAATTAGATGGACTCTGTTTAAGAGTGAAAATTCAGCACTGCGTTCACATTTCTAATTATGCAAAAAGGCAATAATAACAATTTTGATTAAAGAGTCCAATTTAGGTAAGGACAATTTTAGATTATTTGAAAAAAAAATGTTATGGGTTTTTAAAGAAGAAGCATCTGTGTGATGATTCTAATCCGTTTTTTGTTTCTTTTTAGTGTACGTCATCCAGGTATAGTGAACACAGATACGACCAAACACAAGGGGTCGATGACTATAGAAATGTAGACCAGGGTGCAGAATGCCCCAGGGGGGGCCGGCCAAGATAGCGTCGTTTTTGCCGTTCCCATAGGTTTAGCACGTAATCACGAAAACTTGACAAATATTCTAAAGTCGAAAATATGTTTATTATCAATATTTTTCCACTCAAAATCCGTTGGAGTTGAAGAATCAACTCCAGTGTAAGTATTTTTTTTTGTATGAATAACGGTACAAACGGGATCCATTTTGAACGAGGCTCGACTGACCTTATGTTCAAACGCAGGGTCACCGCTATTTATAGCTGCGGACCATGTACCGGTACCAGGCCCGGTACCAGGTAGCCTATGCACCACCGTGGAATATGATTCGTTGACCTGCATGTAGCAATCCTCTCATGTCCGGTCTTTAAAAACGATTGATGATAGTTTTGCAGCACAATTATGCACCACCGACTAAAGCAAGGCAATTAAGATCGGTTGCGGCTCACGGTACGGGAATCCCCACTCGCCACTCACTGATCTATTTATAAACTCATACAGTGACTTCATATTCCGGTCACTGTTCAGGCTCGTCCAATGACTCGTTCGGCAGTTTTGCGCATGAATGAAGCTTGGCCGCCACCGCCTGGAATGCCCGGTGTTCCTTGCTATGCTGCCCTCTGGAGTCAAAGAACCACAAGGAAAATATCTTAGTGATAAGAAACAGGTGCAGGATTTCTGGTGATTTGATAAAAATAGTCCACCATATTTGTTACTTGTTTTAATCTTACTGCGAAAGCCAAAGAATTATGTGTAATATATCCCTACATGCCCCTTTTGGAAAATGACAACGTGACGATCATCGCAATAAAGGGAGGGTAGCTTTTTACTTGTTAGATCTAGGGGCAATTTCCCCCTAAAACAAGGCAGGGGTCCGCTCCGTAGTTTTGAAAAGTGGCAAAAAAAATGGCATTAAGGGACGTTAGGGATGTATATATATTTAAATATGAACTGGAAAAATAACATACAAGTTTTTATATCGGTACACTGTTTCAGTTAGAAGATAAAATGCAGCGTTTCAGTCCCGAAAATAAAATACACTGTTTCAGTCTGATACGTCGTTAGTCCGAGTCTGACAAGTACATCGTCAGTCCGAATCTCAAAAGCACGTCGTCAGTCAGAATCTCAAAAGTACGTCAGTCCGAATCTCAAAAGTACGTCTTCAGTCCGAATCTCAATGTAACCTAATCCTAAACCCTAACCCTAATAACCCCTAACTGTAATAAACTCTAACCCTAACCCTGATTTTGAGATTCGGATTGACGACGTGCATTTCAGATTCTGACTGACGATTTGCTTTTGAGATTCTGACTGAAATCGTAAAATAATCTTCATCGTCCAGTGATGGCGACGGTGTCAGTGTATTATATCCCTTGCTCCAGGAGGTCATCATCTTGATCCTCGCCCGTTTAAAAGCTTGCATGATAATTATTTTCTATAGTTATCATTCCAGTATACCATCATCACGATTAAATAAAATATTGCTGATATGTTCTATCTTCGTGATCTGATTTTAAAGTTACAACGATACTTCTCAACTTCGTCTGATAATTTTGTCATAATACATCTTCTTTATAATCGACAGTGTCAATTACAGATAGACATACCATATACTAGTACGTAATGTTAAAGGCTGGCTCAGAGATTTCGAAATATATATTTTTTGTGTAATAATTGAAAATTGTCAACTAGAATTAAAGATACTCGTGGGAGAGCGTGGCCTTAGCGGTTAGGGTGCTTGCCTCTGGCGCAAATTTACCATCAAAAAATTCCCGGGTTCGAATCCCGGTGGGGTCGTGCCTTGGCTGGATTTATTCGGGTACTATAAATTCAGGATTTGATATGTATACCAGCTATTGATTAAATACAGAACTACCGCTCTCCTCCATGGTTCACTTGGAATTGGGCAAATGGATCATGAAAGCATCCCGTCCTTCGGAGGGGACGTTAAGCCGTCGGTCCCGTGTACAGAGAGTCACACCTGTACATGTGCATCGCAGTCAGTGTCGAATAAGAGTAGGGTGGAAACCCCTGACTGTTCCCAATCCGCCGCAGCCTCATTAGCGGGCCATGTTAGGAGCGTCCGTATCATGGATACACGCGGCCCCGGATCAGCACACTAGTTGAACAAATCCTGACACCACCACAAGCCATTACCATGACTTGTGGATACGAGCAAACAAAAAAAAGATACTCACCAAAAATGCTCAATTCCAAAGTAAGAGATGAATCGGATTTTACGTTATCATGCAGTACACAGTACAATATAACAGTTACCGTGTATAACAAAATTTCCGGATCCGGAATTTTTAAACAAAGTTGTGATTTTCTATATGAAGGACTTCGATTTGAGCTTAGTTATTTCACACAGTGATTATTATATGGACAAGCATTACGTACATGCAAAAAACACAATTTGTTTGAAAATTGAGGGCGCCCTCCCCGGGAAATCTCTGAGTCAGCCTTTAAAGCTAATATCCATTGCATTACTCCTGAATTTTCATTAGATATAGGGTCACAACAAAAATAATTTTAGTAAATTACATTTACTGTAAGGCCTAATATGACCCACTCTAAAATGTAGATCTGGAATCAATACAACAACTGCAATTAATTCGATTTATTTCTGGCGCCCTTGCAAACAAGTCAATTACTAACTTTGGGTATTTATTACTCTTTCCCTGGAGATGGCCAGCGCACAACTCAGTTGGTTAGAGCGCCGTCACTAGTAATAAGGAGGTCGCCGGTTCGAATCCGGCCAAGCGCATATGGGTTTTTTTTCAACACTTGTGTGCGCTGGCCATCTCCAGGGAAAGATTAATAAATACCCATCCTTGTCTACCTGGAGAACTAAGTAGTTAAAATTTCAATTACTAACTTTGTTATATAAAAATAATTGAAAGACCAATCGAAAGCAGCTTGTGCAGTGATCCGTGCAGGGGACTAACTCCAGTCAATGCAGTCGCCGGAGCCGGTGTTTTTAAAATGAAACAAAATTTAATATAAATGTGGGAAATTTATCAATACTCGAAGTGTATGACGGATGATGAATTCGTTCTAGTGCATTCGTCGAAATAACGCGCATGCAAGCGTCTCAGGTCTCAGCAAGTTCTCAGGTCTAGCGCTCGACCTAAGAACACACAATAGTGTTCGCGTGCACTTGTCTTGACGACTCACTAACAACTCCGATCCCGGCTCCCGATCATTATAATTATTATGCTACTTGCAGTCTTGCACACTGTATGGGTCATACCTCTCGGAGAGGTTGATATCTAGTTGATATTTCGTCATACACTTCTAGTGTATGTTATGTTTTTCGTTTTCCAATGTTTTCTAGCGCGTTATCTACTACGAATCGAGAAGGTGATTAGAGTCTACTGTGCGTGTTATTTTTAATAGGAATTCAGAACTGTTATTGTGGACAATAACATGCACACTCGGAAGTGGAGGTCACAATTTAACACACGGGTCACGGTAATGGTTCTAGAAATACAACGTCCTGACTATTAGATATAGTGCTGCAACGTGTATATATTTACCGACGAAAAAACAAATATTTTCTCATAAATACACATGACACAAAATTTATTATTTTTATAATTCAGATATTTGATTTTTTACACTCTCATTTTGTGTATCTGTATCTCAATTTGTATCCCAAACTGCAATTCATTTTAAGTAATATTTGATTTCCTCTTCAGTCTACTAAGTCAGCTTCAACCTCTCGAAAAGCTTGCAGAAGCTCCTCCCCCTACGCTGCCATTTCCATTTGAAAATTGAATGTTTGTTCTACAAATTTATACATAACCAAACGCACAATAAAAGCAACATTTAAAATAGACATAGAAATATACTATAACATCTGCCATCAGTGCTGTCAAACATACAGATCTACATTTATAAGTGGTCACTCTTTGCCCTTGTGTGTAACACAGAATTACGAAAATCATAAGCATTAGTCAATTTTGTTCCTTAATGTAAACAGTATTATTTTCTTTGGTAAATGAGTAAATGAAGTGTTCGACGGTCGTTACATGTTAACAAAGTATTATTTGACCTTTTCTATCATTTGTTTTGTTTCGTTCTGTATCGTTTTAATCAACGGTCTTTCACCCGATTACCGCCAAATAAATCCTCTAATGTCGAGATTTATCAGTGGTACTTAATTTACATTTCTTATCATTATACTCAAAAATAAGAGATATAAAGGTGTAGAGAAATGGATTAATAGCTGAATTGATGGGCAGTATCAAAGCAACAGTCCAAGCATATACCACAGGACTAATAACGAAGACTCTGCTCTGGACAAGGATACAGACCATGACAAGTGGTACCCAACAACAGAAGTCTGTAAAGACAATGGCAGACATCTTCATAGCCATGCGCATTTCTTCATCGTGTTCTTGCTTACGACCTGCCCTGTTTGCCGATGTAATGAATATCTGGATATAGAAGTATGCCACTAATATGAAGCAAACTATGTTAATCCCGATAAAAACTATCAGTGAGAAATACGTAGCTAATTCGTAACCTGTAGTGATTGACGCTGTGTAGGTTATATTTTTAAAGGTCTCCAAAGTTTGCACCTGAAAGACTCTTTTCGATATATCAAGGTAAATATATTCTTCCAGAGTATATGCGTTATTGATCTCAATATCTAAAGTTTTAATTTCGATATTTTTGGATTCTGTTAAGCTAACAGGTCGCATGACAATTGGAATCCCGACACAAACTTCTGACACTTCCAAAATATCCTGATACATTCCCGACAAAACAACCGGTACAACACTGAGCAAAATCAGCAAAATCCAAAGGAAAACTAAACATATTTGACAAGATTTGGTATTCAATCGAAATTTACCAAAAGGGTATTTTATAGCTTGAAACCTGTCGAATCTGATGAAGGTAATCAAAAATACAGATGCCTCACTAGATAACAACGAAAGTGTTCCGGCTAACTTGCAAGGAAACCCAGTCCTCCAAGAATCGGCATAAGAAGGAAAATGTTCGGCGTAGTAGGTATCATAAAATGCCAGGATAATCATATTGATGCCCATTAAAAAGTCAGATATTGATAAATTCAGAATCAGAAGTGATTGCACTTTGTGAGATTGCTTATCAATACATCGATTGTAAAATACAATGCAATTTAATAGAATAGCAATTAGTCCTAACGACCACATACAAATTCGAAGGAGTATACTTTCTAACATTCTGTCGCAGGTCAGATATGCAGATTTCGGGTGTTCTGATATACATGTTGCTGATGTAAAGCAGCAAGTTGCGTATTTATCCACTAAGATGGTTGAGTTTTCTAATCCAGCAAAAGATGCCTTTCTAACGAGAAAAAGATTGTTTTGTCTTAAATCTAAATTTATGTTTGACCTGTTAAACACCTTTGGTGCAATTCGTTCAAGAGCATTACTAGACAAATTTATGAAACCCAAGTGCGTCATCATTTGGAACAAATTACCTGACAAATAAACTAAGTGGTTTTGCTGAATGTCAAGATTTTGCAAACTTAAGGCGCCAGAGAAACAATCAGCTTCGATCTTTGTCAATCTATTACTATTTATCTTTAGGCTTATTAGATTGGATTGATTAGTGAACAATCCTGGCTTAATTTCAGTCAATAAGTTAAAACTCAAATCCAAAATTCTAAGATTTGATAAAGCCTGAAATGTGTCGATTAAAATTTCAGATACCAGATTGTGGTGTAACGAGAGGAAAATGATGGCTGTAGAGTTATGGAAATTATTTGAACTCAATGATAATAAGCGATTATTGTTTAAATCCAGCACTTGCAATTTAGTTAGCGAATGAAAACTGGGCAGAGCAGAGAGCTTGTTTCTCGATAGATTTAGGTATTGTACCTGTTCTGCTGTACTGAAAATATACTTTGGGAGTTCACTTAAACTATTGCCACTTATATCTAGGTGATACAAATGAACTAGATGACTGAAAATATTTTGAGGCAATTCGTTAATGCGATTGTCTCTAATAAAGAGACTTTCTACTACACCTAATAAATACAACAAATGTTCTGACAGAAACGACAAATGATTACTACTGACATCTAAATATTGTAGCCTACTCAACGAATGAAATTCATTTTCCCGCAATATTGACAACTTGTTACTATCAAGATGAAGTTGTTGTAATTCGTGAAGATTACCAAATACCTTGTTCGGTAATTCAATTAAAAGGTTATTTGATAGTGAGAGGATTTTCAGCTTCTTATTAGACTTGAACACTCGGTGGGGCAAGGATATCAATTTGTTATTTCCAAGATAGAGAGCAAGTAAGTATTTGATGTTTTGAAACACTCCAACTGGTAATTCAAAGATATGGTTATTATTAAGTGTAAGCTCCCGCAAAATCAATAGTGAATCAAATATGCCATTCGATAGTAAAGTTAAATTATTGTTGTGAAGGTAAAGCCAATGTAGGTTCTCAAGATTGTGAAGTGTCCCACTTGGTATTTCGAATAAATTTGTATCATTAAGAGCAAGAGAGTGTAAATTCGGTGTTGATTGAAACAAATAAGCGGGTAAATAACCTAACGGGTTCCCGTCAAGGTGAACAGCCTTCAAAGAATATAGTGAATCAAACAATTCATTAAGTTCATATAAATAGTTGTTTTGTAAAGAAAGACTCCCCAGCCTCTGCAATGACTTAAATACGCCAACATGTAGTGATGACAACCGATTGTTATTAAGCCTAAGATCAACCAACAAATACTGTGCGTCAAATACGCCGATAGACAACTCTGACAACAAATTGTGTTCTAGTGATAAGTTTTGTAAATTTCGTGTCAAAGTGAATAGTCCGTTTGGAAGGGCAACCAAGCGATTATGGCTAAGATCAAGCCTGTCTAAGTAACTAAGTTCATTTAATAAACCATGTGGCAATTCAGTTAGGCGGTTATCATTCAATAAAAGTTCGACCAAAAAGTTGGTTGAATTTAACAAGCCACTCGGTAACGTACCGAGTTGATTCTTACCCAGATCAAGTCCAGACACATAATTTAAACCGTCAAATATTCTACTGGGCAAAGCAGATAAGTTGTTATTATTCAACCAAAGAATATCTAAGTATGGTGTCCAACTAAACAAACCACCTGGAATTGTAGCCAATTTGTTGTCACCAAGGTTGAGAAACCGCAAGTAGTAGAGAGTTGAATTGAATAAAGCAACCGGTATAGCCTTCAGTTCGTTATGGTTAAGAGAGAGTGACTGAATGTACCAGAGTTTATCAAAGAGCGTTATCGGCAATTCAGAAAGGTAGTTCTTGTGTAGTTTAAGTATCACCAGTGCGTATAGAGAATCAAATATTCCTGTCGGAAGTGTAGTTAGTTGGTTGTTGTTCAAGGTGAGCTTACGCAAACGCATAGTGTGTTTGAAAAGGTGTTTGTGTGTTCTACTCAAATGATTGTAACCCAGATGTAGTACCTCCAACAAAACACCCACTCGGTATATGCGACAATTTGTTATTATTCAAAAAGATGAACTGCAAATTATGTGTGGAATTTAATAAACCGATTGGAAGTGAAGCTAATGTGTTGTTTTCGAGATAGAGTTCACTTAGAGCGTGTGGAAGATTCCATCAGGCAGTAAAGCTAATTGGTTGTTACTAAAACTCAGTGAGCGTAGGTGAGTAAGTTCATTCATTAGGCCTGCTGGTAATAGCATTATATTATTATTGTCCACTGAAAGTCTTTGTAAATTGTACGTGTGATCAAAGACTCCTAGCGGGAGTGTAGATAATTGGTTGAAATTCAAACTTAGTTCCCTTAAATAAAACAAGTTCTTAAAAATATCTTTGTTCAGAGAAACCAAGAGATTGCTGTCGAGATAAAGATAATTCAAGAAGTCAAGGCTATGCAGTAATCGATGTGGCAACTCCGATAGTCGGTTACTATTCAGCTTTAGCTTACGTAAACCTATTGTTGATTTAAATGTAGTCATTGGTAACATGCTTAATTGATTGTTTTCAAGATGGATATAGCGTACATTTGGCAGTGCATCAAATAACCCTATTGGTCGGACAGATAACAAATTGCTGCCTAGTTGAAGAATGTTTAAATTTTGAGTAAAGTTAAATATTTCTTCGGATAATGTAGTCAATTTGTTGCCATCCAGCCTTAGTTCCTGCAAATAGGGCGTTGAATTAAATACCTCTGCTGGTAATGAGGATATTTCGTTATAGTGCAAGCACAAAATTGTTAATTTGTTAAGGGAGTAAAATATGTTTGCGACAAGTTTCGTAATTGATTATTTTGAAGGTATAATTCAACTAACTGCTCGAGATTATCGAAAACGCCAATACGTAAATCCATTAAGAGGTTGTTTTGTAAGTGCAATTGGTTTAATTGACTGAGGCCCAAGAAAGCATCAGATGTTATATATGACATACTTGTGTTTTGAAATGATAAGTTTTTAACATGAGTATCGTAAATAACTAGCCAATTTGATTCGCTCCTTTCTTCACACGTAATTTTCCATGCTCTATAAATTAGACCACAAATACACCCTGTTGGACATTGGACACCGTATATCGTAGTTTCTGACCATCTCTGACCTTCTTTTATTTCATCATAAAGGGTTGTTATACAACTTGGAATGAGAGTTTTCGTCTTATTCTCTTCTGTTTCTTGATGATTTGAAAGCGAGTCATATATCGCATCGATTTTAAGATACACCTGGGTGTTCTTAGAATAAATTTTATTGATTGTCGAATTTAAAATGATAATACATGGCGTCATGTTCAGTGAAAGCATTATGTATCTATCAAAACTATTACTTTGCTGGTATTTATCTAAACCCTTCTTTATATACAGATAAGAGAATATGCTATTATCGCTTGCATTTGATAGCTGTACGGACACTGCATTACCGTCCTTTGATAGAATATGTACGCTACAGACGTCTGTTTCCTCTACGTCATCATCGGGTCTACCGTGAGGCACTCCCATCTTCATGACAACAGGATCAGTTGTAATGTTGATGTGACTTATAGTGCAGTTATTCACTGATTCACCCTTTGCTATCCCGTTTTTACACAGCAACAGGAACGTAAATAGATTTCATAATGTCCCAATTATGAAATGTCATCTTGGCTCTCTAAGAAACTTTTGGTTGTTTGCTAAAGATTCAGTAACCAAATGTATCCAGTTTCTATTTTGCAACACCGTTTTTCACCCTCCATGGATATGTATATATTCAAAGGATTTAATAGTTGATCAAGAAAAAAAAAAAAAAACAGGGAAGATATTGAAAAAATTACACCAGATCAAAATCCTCTATCTATGAATCAAACATTTAACTTAAAATGGTTACACTCCCCAAAAGCTTGCCTTTTCTTATGTGTTTGCTGCTTTCGTTTTTTCAACTGTACCTTCAAACGTGATTACGGATCTCTCAAGTCCTCTTGTCAATGACTGCCAAAAAGCTAAGTTGGTTGAAGACGAGGATATGCTGTAGGAAAATATAGGAGATAACTTATTGTAAATAAATATTTAAAGAGACACGAGGATATATATTTCTATAAATTAGCACTTGATTGATTGTAGAACACTTACCGAGAATGTTTATTGGACAAACAAAAGAAAAGAAAACCAAAAACATAATTTTGAACTTGGTTTGCTGTCCTAATCAGAGGCATGCTTGATTTTTTTTCGACAGAAAAATACAAAATCATCTTTTTGCTGGTCGGTACGACCAGCCAGTAAGAGCAAATCCGTGTAACTGACTGACTGACTGACTCACTCCGTGCCGTTATGAAAGTTGTTGCCAATGCCGATCATTTTACGTCTTGACCAATTTCAAAGAAACACCTTATTACCTCAGCTGGTCGGGCCGTGCGTGATCGCGGCAAGGAAAAAGGATTTTTACGGCTACTATAATCGTTTTACTATTATAAAACAATACAAGAGTAAGCTCTTCAAATTACAATTACAAACCGTCAAGTACCAAGCACCCACTTTGAATTTTAGAAGAACAGAGTATTAAAGTTCTAATTATAGTCGATCTGGCGTCATAAATTGTGTCAGTTGGGCGTCATATGGGTGCATTATTTTTTTTTTTTTTTTTTTTTTTTAAAGAGACACGAGGAGATTTTTATTTAGGATTCAAATTGATTAATTGTTCCGGCTAACTTGCAACTTAAAGAGACACGAGGAGATTTTTATTTAGAATTCAAATTGATTAATTGTAGAACACTTACCGAGAATGTTTATTGGGCAAACAAAAGAAAAGAAAACCAAAAACATAATTTTGAACTTGGTTTGTTGTCCTAATCAGCTCCATAGGGAAGCATGCTTGAATTTTCTGTTGTGCACGACAGAAAAATACCAAATCATATTATTATTACATAAAAGGATTATTCACCTCATATTATTTTACAAGCTGTTATTTTACAAAGTGTAGGGGCCAAAAGGTCAAGCTCCAATGTTTGGCGAATAGGTCTTGACCTTTTTGGTCCCCTACTTTAGTAACTAAGCATTTAAGACAGTGAAAACTATTCTTTTTAGTCGTATGAGCACCACCAATGATACGCATTTTTTTAAATCCAAATTGGAGCAACTTGAAAATGGACGCGTGTACAACTGCAAAAAAATTGACCCTTTTGTTGATTTGTGCTGTTTTCAGCCTCTAAGTTTTGCCTGTAGATAGTACAAACTATACATTTTTGGAATCCATATGGTTAGACAAATAACGTGGTATAATCTTCAACATGATTGGATCGAATTACAAAATGTGACCCAGTGTAACTACATGGAGAACGAAGTGATTAAAAATTCACATTTTTATTAAGATTTGAACAACTTTCCTCATATGTAATTTAATTCATTCAATTATATCTAAATCTTTAGTTTGATCGATTTTGCGTGATGTGGCCAATCACAAAACAATAATTCGTAAATGGGTAAACACGTATCTAAGACTACACAATGTTTGATTGTCTTTACTCCATAAACTTTGCAATATTTTTTATCTGGAAAATGCTCTCATAATTTACAGTGTAGAAACAATCTGAAGCAACTTTGATAAAACGTACGTCTGTCCTTCATTCAAATGAAACCGCCGTGGGGCTGGGTATGGTCCAGTGAAAAATCACAACTTGAGACTCGCGATCATTAGACCCCTGAAGTTGTGAGTTCGAGCCTCAAATGCCTGTTTATGCGTTGATACAAGCGATAAATTGGCTAGCTGTTATGGATGGTATTACAGTAAATGCTTTCTTCTTCTTGCGTATGAGGCAGCAGCTAAATATGTTGTAGACGACGGAGCCAACTAACTGTTGATTGGTTGGGATTTGAGAAGTCTATGTCCTCCGGTGGACGAAAGGTAAGGCACCACTCGTTGAGAATGTGATCCGCAGTCTGTGATGGAGAACCACATTAGCAGGCTGGAGATGGCCGCAGACCCCATCGGTGCATATTGCTGTTGAAGCAACCGACTCCTGTGCGAATCCGGTTTAAGCTGACCCATTCCTTGCGAGGAAGATTGCTGCCAGGTGGTAGTTCTGTCATAGGTGTAATAGTGAGTTGGTCTGGTCTTGAGGTATCAAGCCAGGCAGTATTCCTGTTGAATGGGGAGCTGGAGAGTTTAGCAGCATGTCGTCAGAAATGTCACGAGAGCACAGTCTCTGTCTGCCGAGCTGGTGTGATGGTGTTATGGAGCAGGTGCTTGTTGTCCAGCAGAGCCTTATTCACCAATCTGTGCGTGTGGTGTTCTCTCCGAAGCACTGCAGGTGCAATGCCTGAAAGCACTGGTAGAAACTCAGATGGAGTGGGACGGAGGCAACCAGTAATGGTTCTCAAGGTTTCGTTGAGTACTGTGTCCAGCTTCTTTGTGTGAGAGTTGTTGCACCATGCTTGGGCGGCATACTCAGCAGCGCTGTAGACCAGAGCCAAGCCGGTGGTGCGTAGAGTCGTTGGGCTGGCACCCCATGAAGATCCAGCAAGTGCTGATAATAAGAGTTGTTCTCCTAGCCAGCTGCCACCTAGATAAAGCGAAATGATTGTGACGATTTTTGACGGCCAGTGTAATGATAACAATCGGCAATCGCGCTTTGAGCACCATGTAAGTTGAGATATATGTTAGTAAATATATATATATTCTTATTATCTCAGAGAGAGCTTTATTTTTTTAATTACTGAATTCATGTTTAGTGCACTTATTTATTTACCATACTCTGAGTATCGCTAGAATGAAAAAAGAACAGAATTAAAAAACAAAACAAAACAAAAACAAACAAAAAAATCATAGTTTAAAAAAAACAGTTAAAAAGGTGTTCTACGAAACAATTTTCAGAATGATGGAAATACTATAAGATGCTTATGAATATTAAAGACGTTATAACAAACTGAAAATCCGATATATATTGGAGGGGCCTATGTTCTCCAGAGAGTGATTTTATGAAGTCCATGTTAATTGTTGGCAACCACTATAAATGTATTCTACTGGGTCTGACTATTCAGAAAAACCGATGTTGACATTTTTTTTCGTTGACCGTTAGTGACCTTTACACGAGGTCAAAGGTCAAAGCGGTCATACATCGTCCAAAGTGTATCGACCTTGGTACCAAAATTTGGCAAATTTCATAAGGAATGTTGTATATGATATTTATTTTGTTACTTGAGCTTTTGTTTTCTTGTTATATGCAAATAAGCTAATTAGAGACATGCATAAATTTGCCGTTATTCAGACTCCAGTCCTGTCCAAAGCAAGAGTTAGGCCTCATGTTTTTGCACAATGTATAGTGAACCCTACACAACCCCATTATACCTTGCTTTTAATCCGGCTTTTAATGCCCATGGCTAAGTATACCAAGTTGTTTTATGAAAATGTGCAAGAGAAAATGTAGTCTATAACACCAAAATCCATGGAATGAATTGTAATAACGGGCAGATGAAACAACCACGATTAGCACGGCAGAGACAAAAGTTTAGATACCTTCTCATGTATCAGTCATATGTGTGAGTTTAATTATTATTCCATCCAGAGCCATGGGGGGCATTGGTCATTGATAAGTGGATTCATCAATGCGCGACAAAGAAACACCGTTAAAAGGGGCATTTTTTTCAAGATGTGCACGATAAATGCGTAAACGTCAAAAGGGGTAGCACAACCACTGAAATCTGGAAACAGGGCTGGTCTGTACTTTTCACACTTGAACTACATTAGTGTACGATTTGGAAATTCGAGTTTGTATCGTAATCGGCTCATTCTGTGTAAACTGAAGCTCTTAGCCTATCAGTATACAAAGAAACAAATTTCTACTGTTAGAGGTCAAATATTGCCACTTACGTATTAAGGGTAGGGTTACACTTAGGCGGGTGTTTCCGACCATCAAATTACGTGTTGTACTTGTTACGCGTTACTTTTTGAAACTCCTTGTTATGGGGCGCAGGACTTGAAAATGTGGACTTTTGTAAGCAGACTAACCCCCCCCCCCCCCCAAACATGGTCCTTTTTGAGCAATCTCATCACTACAATGTGGACTTCTGTCCAAATTTCTTCTACACTTGACCATTTTTATGGACAAAATCACTAAACGTTCGACCTTTTGCATCTTGTTGTGGGATTTGTGTGTTTGTCGTGGGAGGGGTGACGGAACCTGCTTGCTGATCTCATGTCGGGATAATCAGCCAGTGCCCACATTTATGAACAAAACTCAAAAGCTTAGTGTATGATTTTGACAATTAGGTTCTGCTAACAAGTAGATAAACTTTTTGGCTATTGGCATACTGCACAGAGTTTGAAATTGGTTCCCCGTCTTGGTCTTTGGCATCCAAAAAAGACCCTTTCTGCGTCTTTTTAAAATGGCCATCTTCTTGCTAAAAGGCAAACAGTGCAGATTCTAGACAAAAAAAAAATATAAAATTTCAGCAATATAGAGGTGCTAGAGTGTAAGCACTACAACGTCATATACATGTCTGAATGGAACCCACCAATCTGAACAGTTACATGATAACTGTTAAATGTAATGATAATATGGTGATGAACCATTATAATGCATGATATTTGGTATCGATCAAGGGACCTATACTCTGCAAGTGGATGTTTTGTCCTCCAGTATGGCATGCCAAAGTGTTATATTTATCTTGACTGATTAATGCCTACACTATACAAACTAAACCAGGCAAAATAATGAAAACAGGTTGGGGGGGGGGGGTTCTCAACACAACATGACCAATATGGGGACGGCTTCAGAAATTCCGTCTCATTTTTAGCCTTCTGGCATATCAATTACCCCTTTGTCATGCCAATTTTAGTACGGCAATGGTTCGTTTTTAAAAAATTTTCTCAAATTTGTTTGAGAATTAGTCAAATTTTCTCAATTAGAAGCCAATTTTTTCTAAAACTTGTAGGAAAATGAGTCGAATTTCCTCAATCTGAAGTCAAAATTGTCCAAATTTGCTTAAAATGTAAATATTTTTAGGAAAAAGGAGAAAGATTGGGTTAAATTTGGTTCAAAATTGCATTTCTGGTAATAGCTACGGGTCCGTTTTTTGGCAAAAAATGATATAGCTATGGGTCTTACTTCCAGACTCTCGGAGGCACGTCCCTACCCAAACCAAACGTGAGACACCCCCACGGGGGTATAGGGTGACTCTATACTTGATCTTGCTTAGACAAGAAGTTCAGGGTCTCTGGATGGAAAGAATAATTAAATCATCATACATGTGACAGAGACTAAGATAACTAGTATACATACTTTTGTCTCTAAAGTGCGAATCGTGGTTATTTCACGGTAATAACGACAATTCCTTCCATTTCTTGGTTTTACTTTACTTACCATGGGTATTAATAGCAAGAAATAATGTAGGGTTCATTCTACATTCAAGAAGAGTGTTTATAGATGACTGTATTGTGCAAACACTTGAGGCCTAACTCTTGCTCTGGACAGGACAGGGGTCTGCAGAAAGGCAATTTTGTGCATATTATTGTCTCTAATTAGGTTACTTGCAAATAACAAGAAAACGAAAGGTCAAATAACAAAATCAATATCATATGCAATGTTCCTTGTGAAATTTGCCACATTTTGGTACCAAGGTTGATATACTTTGGACGATGTATGCCCAATTTGACCTTTGACCTTGTGTCAAGGTCACTAAAGGTCAATGGAAAAAATGGCAACATCGTTTTTCTGATTAGTCAGACCCAGTAGTATACGTTTATAGTGGTTGCCAACAATTAACATGAACTTCACCAAATTTTACATAGGCCCCTCCACTAATACTCATGCAAGAAAAAATAACAAAATATCGGTAACGAGAGTCACCAAAAATCTCTGAAATTAGAGTAACTGTTGGGATTGGAACTCAGGCCTGATTCTGTTTGGAATTCATCCCTATATGTTGAGTACCTACCTTACATGTAGTCACAAAGCGCCTTGATGAACATTGGATGGTTATGTGGCGCATTATTACAAAAACGAAATTTAGAAGATATTTTTGTCTTAAAATACAAACATTAACAGTTTTCTTTATCATAAGATAGAATAAATGTTATGAATCAAAGACCACACCTTAATTAGGTAAAGATCAGCCTTTTACATGTCTTCTTTCATTAAATTACATAGTTAAAATAACGAGATAGTATTTTTAAAATAGTACATACCTTATCGCCTTTTTCTCTCTTTTCTATTAGTTGCGACGATCAAAATTTAGATTGAGATAAATGCGGTGTGATGACAAATATGATTAAAAATTACAAGACTGAAAATACTTTGATCTCATTAGAAAATTACAGACGCCGATTCTGTAGATATGTCTGTTATCGTTGTTGTCACTTTTGTACCGCTTAGACCAATTGTCGTCGTTCTGAAAACAGTCAGCTCGTTCGTCGACTTGTGTTAACACTTTTGCCAATCATAAGTGTTGTCGTGTGTTAATAATTCATTTTTAAAAAAATAAATGCATGCCGGTAGTTCGTTAACGAACAAGTAACAAACTGATGTACTGCAAAACAAAGAGTTATCAAATAACCACAAAGTTCTTTCATTTTTCAACGACACTCTTATAATGATATATTATTTCGGGAACCGGGTTTGGCAATCATATAAATACTGAATTGAATAAAATACAATTTTGAATTAATCGGAAAACAGTGATGATATCCAAGTATATATATACTCAATTGTTTCAATTTGGTATTGCATGTGTAAAAATACATTAAATGTTCTTGAGTATATCAGCACCAGTTCATAGTTTTGTGAAAAATCAGAGACGCATTCGCCTGTGAAAGTAAAAGGAAAGGTTGAGAGAAAAATAGATTCTTGTTTTCACTAACAAGACGTAAATGAGCACTGTTCATAATTTTAAAAATTGTACACGTACACCAAGAGCGATATTTTGTTAGATGCGAGATTTTTGCGATGTTGTCCTTGCAATATCTGGAATTAAAGGTGAGGATAATCTTTTACATTAAATCTAAATGGCTTATTGTGAGCGATTTTAGCCATTAAATATGTGGACCGGGAAAAGAACGGAAGAAGAAAATGGCACAGGGATGTGGCCACTAGCCTTCAAACTATCGACTTTCTATATATGTGCCAAGTGTGGGCCGTTTTTTTCAATATAGCATAGAGTTTTAAGATCTAGGAAATTGTAGGAATTTAGGCATAGTCGTTCAGATAGCCAGGCTTGTTTTCTTTCTGTTGCTGTGTCTCAATGTTTGTTTTGCTTGTTCTTTCTCCTGTGTGCGTACTTGAGGTTTGGGAACCTGGGGTTGCTGCGTTTTCTGTTCAGTTACACTACATGGTCTGGACTCTTTGCGATTCTCCGTACGCTCTTTGTCATTGTCTTTACCTGTCATTGGTGGCGGTGGTATATCCTCTGGGTAATGGTTTGCGAGATCTGGGGCTTTGAAAGTTTCTGCAGTAGTTTTGAGATGCTTTCGGTTTCTAAAATACTACCATCCTGAAGCTGAATTCTATAGGAGAGAATACCAACTTCTTCCTTCATATTTATGAATGTTGTCAAAATTGCAGGTATTTGTAGATAAACAAAGAATTGTTTTAAATCTGGTCAACTGGACCTACATTTTTGATGGCTACATCAGGCCGAATGGTCTCCTGAAATATTGACCGGTGATTGTGGCTGTAAGCTGGAAGTGACGTCACGTGAAAGTCGTCGGTGGATCTTCTTAATCGCCCCGTCGTAGGCCCTAGAAAGGTTGTGTCGGAGGCCCCCACCTCTGTTGAGTGTTGGTTTCTCACGCCGGACGTAAATCGCTTCCGGCCTGATGATGCAGCTGGGATAAGCTGCGATGATGTAGCCATCCAAAATGTAAGTCCAGTTGACCAAATTTAAAACAATTCTTTAACTTCTTCCTTCGTTTGTCATTTTTCCATTTCTGCTGTCGTTGATGTGAGCGTGGTTTTACTCTTACCGCATCTCCTTTCTTCAGTGGAGTTAGTTCTTTGGTGGACCTGTCAAAGTACAGTTTCTGCTTATTTGTTTCTTCTCCTTCCGTAGTTTCACATGTTTTGAACTTGGTTTTAGCATATTTTTCGTGTAGGAAGTAGGGTTCTAGTGCGTCTGCTGAATAAACGCTGCGCTGGAGAACTGTTCATTCCTTCCGTTGGCGTGTTTCGCCAAATTAATAATGTCTGTTACAGGTCTTTGTGTCTGTGGTCGTGGTTGGTTTTGCGTATTAGGGATTTCGCTATACTAATTGCACTCTCGACTTTGCCATTGCTTTGAGGGTATTCCAGCGAACTGGTCTTATGCTTAAACTTGTATTCTGCCGCAAAATTCTTGAATTCGTAGGAGTCGAATATGGCGATCCATTGCCGGGTATTCCGTGTGTTGCAAAATGTCTTTCAAAATGTCTTTCAGTCGCTTTATTGTTGCATGCTACAGAATCAGTGCCATCCGCAGTAAAAAAATCCACTAAAAGCTGATATTGATGGTCCGGTCATCCTTGCTCAATTAACTACTTCACCACTTGAAGTTCCGTGTCTTTTGCGGTCGAATTTTGGATTCTGGGGTCCGTTCGCGAAAGCAGTCGTATATAAGACTGACGTAGCCCTAGTTGCGACATTAGTTACCACTAAGATTTTTTTCGCGTTCGTGAAACGTGGACGTAAGGCTACGTGTATCCTACGAGTAAACCGGATATACGATTAAAACTACGTGTGGTCATGAGTACACGTAGCACACTAGTAGCCTGTGGGGAAGTTCCCATTCCATCCATCTTGTTAGCAATCTATCATGGCAACAGCATTTATAGTTCCAGAAATTGAAGGAGACCCACCCCCGGGGGACGCCATCCAGAAACCATATAGAGTATCGCCCAACTTGATATACAGGGCATATCAAAATAAACGCAACAACAATTATTTCTAGAAGATTGCGTTAGGTTACACCTAAGTGACTAGTAGCACCGTAAAGCAACAGATCTCTTCTTTCCAATATTGTCATTTATTCACATACAGTCAGTTTGGGTGAATAATCATTGTAAGTGCGCAATGGATCAAAATGTATGTGTATGTATAAAAGCAGATTAAACATTATTACAGTTAATAATCATATACCATTTTCTTTTGTAACACCTGTAAGCATGTCACTGCAATAATTACATCCATGTCCCTCAACATGTCCTGTATCCCTTTGTAGTTTGGCTCATCCATGTCATGCACAGAAATAAATAAGGAAAGAAAGAAAGAAATAAAAGGGGGAAAAGGGAATAGAAAGAAAAAAGAAAGTTAGGAGTTTGAGTTTGTTAACATAAGAAGTTTGGGTTCAACTTAAGTATTCAAAGTTGAAAACAAAATTTGACTCAGAAAGGTGGGGATAATGTGAAAATGGTAATCCAGCTAAAGTTTTTAATAGCATAAGAAATGAACTCGTTTGTTTTCCAAAAGAAGGAAAGGTGTCACGAGAGTTATTTTTGTAACACGGATTTGGCGAAGGTATTGCTGATGTGAGCTAACGATTTGGCAACTTAGGGCTCTTTCCATGATGGCCGCTATGCAGTTAGAAATAAAGTGAGTCAGTGCAGATATCTAGTCGATTGAATAGCTTTATGTTGTCCATCCATCCTGACCGTTAGTTATATATAGAAATAAAGCATCTATAAACACCTATTGTATTTTTAAGGTGTTTGAACTTTCGAGCTATGTTCTACTTTGTTTGACCCACCACTGGTCTTTATCTTCGGTATTGTATCGATGAATAAAACAATCAACATAGTCGACATTTATGTTTTAAAGAACGAAAGACCTTTATTTAAGCGTGGCCAGGTAAAATATATGAAAAAACCATGATGATATTGAAGAAAAGAATATTGATATATTAATATAATATTAATTTAAAAAAATGATAATGGACATCACAAATGCACTATAAATGATGCCTGATGATATGTGACAGGGTCATTTGGTACCAAAAATGAAAATACCCCCAACGCGGAGAGTGGTTGCAAGTTGATTGGATATTTACAATTTTGAATTAATGGCAATATGTTATGAAATAATTCTGGGTTTGACCACGAGAATACTACACGCTGGCCTCCACTTTGCACAATGTTCATACTCAGAGGGTGTTTTGAATCATTCCCATGATGCATTGCAATGTTCCTATACTGTACTGTACTAAACACATAGTCAATACTTAGGGATAAAAAGTGTTTTAAAAGTTTAAGAACCACAAGATACTTCATAATCATGCTAAAAATTCCCTAAGTACTAATGCTTTGTTGGCTAAAATGAGGGTTAAAGTCAGGATTTTTATGTGTTAAGAATAGGACTTTTGTGGGACCACATGACCTTATTGAGGTTAAATTTCCCAAAACTGGTGCATTGTGGGATTGACTCAAAACACCCTCTGGTTCATACTTAAACAATTGCCGATCTATGTTGTTCTATGCTATTTCCTTTTTGATTGACGAGTCCTTTTAATACATCTTAATGGGAAAGCTAACTTAAAGAAATACTGTTGTTACTTTCATTATTAATGATAATGTTAACTCGAAGCTCCATATGAGGGCAATACATGTGATTAAGAAGTACTTAGGCTATCGTGCAACCTATTCCCTGAGTTTATTGCACTTAATAATAAAACCGCACTCAAATATTCAGTGCAAATAGTTTTGCCAAAGTACATAACCATAACAACCATAGTCTTTGTCAAAGACCCGGCTTTAAATAATTCGTGGGATGGGAGAGGTTCGCAGGTTTGTTACCAAGTTGATCTCTTTAGCTGATAGTACCCGGTAGTTTATCTTTCCATAGAGTAATACAGTTAAAAGGTCTGTAACACAGACTATAACAATCATAACTTGACGGCATTTTGACTTTCAAAGACACTTCATATCGCTGCGCGTTTTCAAAGGGAGCTCAAAAGATAATCTTTATCAAAATATTGATAAATATACATTATGTTCTGTAATACGGAAGTCTTGATAATTCTAGGTGAGTATAATTATTTTGTATAAATAAACTGGATATAGGGTGGAAAATTGATATTTTGCAATATTACTGACTCGAAAACATTGTAGCACTAAAACGCTCCAATTATATAAAACTAGTCATGTACCATTAAGTAGAGCAAAAAAACGCTTTGAAATTGGATATTCCAAACACTTTTAGTGAAAAAACTAATTAAAATTAAAAACAAACAACAAACAAACAAGAAAACAAAAGAACATTAAATGCATGTTTACATTTTGGGGAAATTAATTGAAGTCAGAAAAGAATCTTATTTATCTTAACTTAATTTTCTCGATTGTAAAAGCCCTATGCAAGAAAGTGTCATTTTTTATTCGTCATCAAATTTTAGGGAGAAGGTTAACTGCAGTGTGAAACTTTTTTGCCCATTTTTATGTGTAACATTTCCGTGTACATTTTTACATTTTGTGACAGGTTAAGAAGCCTAACTTCTCTAGAAACATGCACATTTGTCAGGGGGGAACTTATTTTTTTGAACTGTTTACTTTTCAGTGTTATTGACAGCTAATGCAAATAGCGATGTCTGCTACATAGGCCAGAGCCATTGGCTTAGCCAAGGTGTCAAACGTTTTCGATGGGCACTAACTAATTCAGACAGGTGTTCATGCACAAAGATTTTAACTCCCGAAGGAAAAGAAATACCAACACCCCCTGGATTCTTTAAGGATTATATGTTGTGCAAGAAATCAGGTATCGTATGATTCTCTTTTCTCATTCCTAAACTGCGATATTGTTTCAAAAATGTAAGTTACCAATAAAAACCAACATAATTTAAAATGCAAGGGTCTAAGTAACATGCAAGCTACGTAAGAAGCGCTAAAATTATAGCGTCTTTGATTGAAATGCAAAAGCTAAAATAATAATACAAACTGTGTTTGAAAAAGATTATAGAATAATTATTTACAAAGACGGATTGTGCTTTGTATGTACATTATTAGTTTTAAAAAACGTAATAAAATAAGATTCTCTTTTTTTCAGGAAACAAAATTACGGATGCAACTACTCTTCTTTATCTACAATATTTCCCTCGACCGTTACATGTAACGAAACGACCTGTAAAAATCAAACTACCGCTAGTAGCCTGCACAACTCTGTAGCCGAGTCAGCAACAAGCCAGGAAGGTTCCACCGGAATTTCGAATGGAATCAAAAGTATTTATATTTTAGTGATTCTTGAAGAGTAATCCTTCCCTTTGGCTCTTTGTTATCACGTATTTTTGGACCCGAATCGTTGTTTAGGGAAAAACAATTGGCAAAATTGAGGGAGGAGATTGCACGAATTGTAACGGTGAACTTGAAGAGATAGAGAGGAGCAGGGGGGAAGGTTACGTCGGAATATTTAAAGGCAATATCAATGATTTGCTAAATCAGAAAAACAAAACAAACAAAACAAAAACACACAAACAAAAAATGAAAAATCAGATGTTTGAATGTTGGTAAAAAGTATAGTTATCCAAACATACCATGCAAATGATTTTAAAACCCAGAAGCAAAAACCTAATAAGGAAAAAATCGGATAATTTAGTCATTGCTGTCCGTCCGGACACTTACTCAACACGCAATTGAATGGAGATTCGTTTATCTTTGAACACTGCCGTTTTCTTCATTTTCTGTCAATCTTCGGTTGGAAAAAAGTAACTTATGAGAATTCTACAGACTTGTCCTTCACTTTTAAGCTGATTCCTGCAAAATTTCAAATATTTGACTCTTTGGAAAATCACTGAATAGTGAGAGTGTGCCACACGTCTTCAAATGGACATTGTGATATTAGATATCACTGGACATGGCGCGCGTGCGATGCGATTTGAATTCACTAGCCCAGGTTTAATACCAGACAGTTATGGAAGCCATAAGGCCATAACGTATTGCCGCAACGCGTTGCGAGAAGTAGCCAACGCGTTGCGAACATTTCGGCAACGCGTTGAACGGACATTTCTAGCAACGCGCTTGGGTGTGTCGGCCAATCAAAGAATCATGATTTCGGTGACGTATTCAAAATAAAAGACCCACAACGCGTTGCAAAGTATCAGCAAAGCGTTGTGGAAACCTAACAACGCGTTTGACGCCTTCACAACGCGTTGCGAGATTCACAACGCGTTACAAACCTTCGCAACGCGTTGAAAGGTCCACAAAGATAAGGGTCATAAAGTTGATTGCCGCAACGCGTTGTGAGAAGTAGCAACGCGTTGCGAACATTCGGCAACGCGTTGCGGCGTACGGCCAATCAAAATCATGAATTTCTGTGACGTACTCACACAATAGATCCACAACGCGTTGCGGCAATACGGGATGACCCTATGGCTTTCACAACGCGTTGCAAGCCATCACAACGCGTTGCGAGCTTTCACAACGCGTGTAAAAATTCAACAACGCGTTGTGAGCAATAAGGGTCATAAAGTATTGGCCCGCAACGCGTTGTGAAGGTTTGCAACGCGTTGTGAAGAGTCGCAAAACGCGTTGTGAGATTTATTTTTGAAATAGTCACAGAAATCCTGATTATGATTGGCCGACACCGAACCGTTCGAAATGTCGCAACGGTTGCGAAATGTCGAAACGCGTTGCTGAAAGTCGCAACGCGTTGCCGAATGTCGCAAAGCGTTGTGACTTTCTCACAAGCGTTGCGGCAATAAGTTATGTCCCTTATGGTTTGTTAACCTTAGCAACGCGGTGCGAAGCTTGCAACGCGTGTGAAGCTTCGCAACGCGGGTGAAGGTTTGCAACGCGTTGCAAAGTATCTATGCAACGGTTGTGGGTCTGTTTTTGGAAATAAGTCACAGAAATTCATGATTTTGCATTGGCCGACACCGCAAAGCGTTGCTGAAATGTTCGCAACGCGTTGCCGAAATGTTCGCAACGAGTTGACGAAATGTCGCAAAACGCGTGCTTATTTCTGAACGCGTTTGCTGCGCAAAAATACGTTTATTGGCCTTTATGGCTTGCCATATACACGAGGCGTGTGATTGTACTTGGAATGTCAAATATTTTTGTTCAACGGATCAAACGAAGATACGGAGTCAACGTTTCACGTACAATTAACATCACATTAGACATTTCCTTAAACTGTTACTCATGATTGCACACTGGCCTATATAGACACTATTTATATCTCACACTGTTAAAATGTTCTTTACAAAAACGGCGTTTTGACTGGTCAGCCGGGACTAACGTGCAATAATAACAGTAAAGAGTGTTAAACTGTTGTGAGGTCCCAGCTGCCAGTTCAAAATGCCGATATTTGAAGGCACCGTGATTTTAACAGTGCATAAATAGCGGGACACAAAATATTTAGATCACTAGGACACTAGATTGTTGGCCTGAGATGTTTGAACATTTAGCTTACAGGTAAATCCACACTCCACTCTTACTACAGACAAAATAGGTAGAGGTATGCATGTCTGTTTTTTTGGTTCGATCTAAAAGAAACTAAACACTAGTATAGGCAAGCGGGGACGAGAGGTTGTGAAAATACCAAAAGCGGGCAATGGTCCCACAATCTCAAAATTTTGTGAGAAATTAATAAACAACATCCAAGCGCACACACCCGTAAAATCTGCAATAATTTGCATCTGTTAAGAATATGATTGTTTTTTACCTAATTTGCGGTTGCAATGCAATTTGCAATATATTATAAAAGAGTGTTCCTGAGGTTGTTGATCATTTTCTTGTTACATTAACAGGCAAGCAAAAGCTATGGACATGTGGTTTTTTGCATAATGTTAGGAATGTATCACTCTATCAATCTTAAAGTAGAAGTTTTCCAAGTTTTGTTCTAAAGTTGTTAAATTGTATGTTTCATGCAAAAATACGGTTTTAAGCAGTTTCGTCGAGTTTCGGTAATTTACTGCTTACCATATATAACCTTTGCATTTTCTTTTTAGTTCAAACAAAAACCCCGTTTATGAAACAGTCTACACTGCAAATATGAGCACCAGAAACAACACGATTTTCGTGTAATTCAACGAAATCTACTGCCCTTGGTTCTCTCATTTTCTAAGTAGTTACACCGTATTATTATGTTCCGCTCTGTTACATAACAGGACAATTCCCGCCATTACAGAATACCCACAAATGTCTTCATTGTCGCAAGGCATGTTTCTATGATAAAAGAGAACTAATCATCTCTATTTCTATTATGTCTTCCCAAATTTTCACATCGTAATAGAATAGTAAATTGTGATTGATTGCGAAACGTTCTCAAACATTTTTAAATAAATCATTGGATCCATCAAGCTTTTGAATTAAAACATAATAAAAAGAATATTAATAAAATAGAAACGGTAATTACGGATTACCAAAGAGCCACGGATATGCAAATGACACGTTCCGATAAAAAGCTGTATGACAACAATAAAATTTTAAATGATATCATTAAATATCTCTAAATTTCTTACATTAAAATTATTCGAATTGATTCTATCGTTTTAGATTAAAAAAATAAATCAAAACGCATTGAAATATAAATGTAATACAAAAAATTTAATCTAAACTAAATTCAGATTTTTTCTCCATTAGTTCAAGAAATTTAGAGATTATACAGGAGGTATACGGTATTTTGATACCTCTTTTGTTTGTTATATACTATGTAGCAAGACCGTATTAGAAATTCTATGAGTCTATGATTTCGACCAGTAAGTGGTTAAACCAATCTAGATTACTATAATTTTGACGGATACGACCAGAAAAGGTAAACCGGCTCGCCCATTATACAAGTCAATTAAAAAAGAATGAGAAACAACGAATGAAAAGAAATCCATAGCTGTGTTTGACAACAAATAAGACAAAAAACACGCGTAATGAGTATATTCTTGGTTGAGGAAATAAGGCGCGAAAACTTGTCTTTCTTAAGAAGATTTTTAAGGTCTGTACTTTGAACACAGGACAGTGCAGAAAACAGATTATTCATAGCTTCACTTTTGGCGAGCGAATTAGAATTAGGAGTCGACAGATTTTGATAATTTGTTCCAAATTATTTCTTCCTATATAGAACTTTGCCTACATTGTAAAGGCGCTCCTAAATCTCACTGATTATGATTATTGATTATTCCAGGCCGGACTTGAATAATACAAAATTTAAAACAGAATTGAATCATCATACGCGAGTTCTTTGGTTCTTTCATAATATATTTTGCGTTAGGTGTATGGCAGCTATTTGCCAGAGAAAAGAAAATGAAAACCTTTTTTTTCGGTGAAAAAGCGGAAAACAGATAGAATGTAAATGATGATAAACGCAAGTTTCTCAATTGTGAGTTTTTGTTTCAAAACTTGTTCTTTTTTTTTTTAAAAATTTTAAAAAAAATTAAAAACCCGTGCTTATCGATTTAAAAAAAAAGTTGTTTTTTTTTTTAATTTGAAAAAAAAGCAGGTTATCGATTGCAAAGCTGGGAGAAAAATTGTTTTTGATCGAAAAAGTTTTTAAACCTAAAAAATCTCATAATCGAATTGGTAAAAGTAGTTTTTTCGATCTACAAAAACAGGTTTATCGATTTGAAAAGTAAAACTAGCTAAAGAAAAACAGTTTATGGTAGAGGTTATCTATGCACATTTCTCTATAGCAAAGTATATACACAAATAGAGAGAACTATTTTTTTTTCGGCCCGAAAAAAAAGTTATCGGTAAAAAAATGATTTTGTAATTAAAAACCAAGTTTTTATTATAGTTGCATACCTAGCATAGATGTGGGCACAAAACAAGCTATACAGAATAAAAAATTTTGATCGTTTTATGATAATTAGGAAAAAAAAAGAAGCGAAAAAGGTCATCGCACGTCCTCTAGCTCAAAACCCATATAAGGCCGAGGCAAAAAAGGCTTGCAAGGTGTACAAATATCGCATTCTTTCCCTTTTTAAGGTTAATTCTAGAGACTTAGTTTTTTTGGGGGGGGATTGGTCAGAAAAAAATCAGCCGCAAAATAAAGGTTTTAAAAGCAATAACAAAATAAAAAGAATTTTCAGACGCGTGGCGGGTATTTTTTTCTATAAACAAAAGCATAGGGTAAGCGAGACATACTTCTTTTTTCGGGTCTAAGGCTATGCGATCTTGCTGGTTTTAGTCAAAAAGCAATGCGATACGTGGAAATTATTGTAATTGCATTTTTAGACGAATTTTATTTTTCGGCATGCTTCGTGGCATTTGTCTTATCTGATAATTTTTTTTAAAAAAAATAAAATCTATATGCTCTATGCGAGCCGAAACTGGAGACGAAACGTTTTTGGTGCTAGCTCATCTTGGTTTAAGTAGTTAATCCCATGCCGCCGATTACGAGGTTTTAGTAGGGGGGGGGGGGGGGTGGATGTTGTCAAAGTGATTGATTTTTTTAAGGATGTGACTTTTAGATCACGGGGTTTGATTGCCCGACGATAAGTGGAGCCCCTCGATTACAAAAATGTCGAACTTTTAGACAAAACAGAGACTTGTATCTTATTCGCTTTGAATTTTCAACAACTTCAAGGCAATGTTTGGATACCAATTTCTCTTGTTAATTTACAAAATTCTTAAATTTATATTTTTTAAATGTCAGAGTAACTTATACCACCAAAAATCTTCAAAGGTTTGAAATTAAAAAAAAAAAAAAAAAAAAAACACTTTTTAAAAAGTGAAATTCAACCTTTGATTTTAGAGAAAGTATGTGATCACCATCGGATTTCCAAATCCATATCAATCCACTTTGCCTGAAATGGGGTGACTTAGTTTTATAAATTGTTTTTTATTTGATTGAATGACCTTTACCCAATACCCCATCTTAAAAAAAAAATCATGGAATATTCTTATCCGTTTTGAATATGAGAGTAGAAACGGATCTATGTAATATAGAATATACCTTGTAAAATTACTATTGGGATTTTTTTCGCTGGAAACCCAAATACCTTTAGTAACTGAGACAACGGTGTTTAGCTTTCTCCAGACAATTTTGACAAACTTCAGGTCAAATCGGAGGGTTGGGGGGGGGGGGCTTATTAGAGTCATGCCATGGACCTTTAAACAATAGAGTTATCGGAAAGGAGTAATTCAATGGCGTTATATTGGCGTCTACTTTAAGGATATGAATTTGACACAATTCCCATTTTGAACTACAAAAAAAAATTTGGTGGATTGGGGACGTGTATCGAGCACTAAAACCAATTTTACAAAATAATGTTCTAAAGAGCCACCACAGAAAGCCCTCAAGTCGCAATCTTGGTCTCGGTTTAGGCTTTTCGGGGTAAATCCGCACGACGAATGATAATATAAAGGAAAACTGGCATTTTGAATATAGCCGACTTAAATAATTTGAATATTGTTTTTTAACACGCCTTAAATGAATAAGCCTAAAACAGTTGTTTGTGTAAATCAAGTAGTAATTTGTAATAAAAAATAAAATGACTCCCGGAGTGCACGGGATGAGGTTGCACAAATGAAACCAAGAAATTCATCAGGACGTTTGTGTAAATTCTCTCTGTAAACCATTTAGACGGGTTAACGACAACAGATTATGCATTATTTATAACAATTAACAGTATTTATGTAAGGTTGTAAATGTTCTCGATTTATTAGTAGTCTCTAAATTTTACTATTAAAACAAAATCTTTTGAATGGAAATGAGGGGGTGGTGGGGTCGTGGATGTTGCCAGCGTCCCTACTATAGAACACCGCTGCTTCCGTACAATTTGGAAGTAGTCACACATGACTTGGGTTTTAAATGCACATCTCTAGTCTAGCCAGATTAGAGGGTTCCATGCACCCCTTAAAAACGAAAATTCTAAATGATTTTAGAATCTTTTCGAAATTCCTTAAAACATTTTGATGAGTTACAAATCAAAAATTGTCCCACGGGGGTCAATTGGCGGCATCTGGAGTTAGGGATAAACCGTACAAAGTGGTTCAATTTAGTTGAAAAAAGTATCTCAAATGATCGTCTCATCATAAGGGATCCAGGATTATACTTTGGCATATTTTTTGATGTGCAGTTACAGAGCTATGGGTGAAACTGATGTAGTAAAGGTCATTGAACTTTTTGATTGTTCCAGTTTGTACAGGAGCCCAAACTTTCAAAGCTGGTGGAATCTTGACAAAATTGGTGTTTAAGTTGTTGGTATGAGAATGAGCAATCCAGATAAAAAGTATAGTTTGCAATATTCTAGGATGTTTAAGGTGCGTAAAATTCAGTGTAAGTTACCCTTTTGTCAAATTTGCATTGTTTTGTATGGGAATTACAGTCTAATCAGCTCTTTCCTAAATAATAAACCAAAATCAAGATCCTTAAATCGTGGAAATGTACATTATAGATGCTATGCTTCTACCAACAATTGACACCCCAAATTTTGTCAAGATTGAAGCATTTGAAAATTTGCCCTGCACAATGACAATCAAAAGTTCAAGGACCTTTATCACATTTCACCCATATATAACTAAAATATAGGAAATATGAAAAAGTATATGATTCCTGTGATGAGATGAGTCATTTGGAGATTTTTTTCAACTAATTTTTTTAACCACTTTGTATGCGTAATCTCTCTTAATCCAAGAAGTGGCCCGCCAAAGGACACCGTGAGACAATATTTGATCAAAAATGCTTTAAGGATATGTCAAAGATTCTAAAAACATGTTCAGAATTTAGTTTTAAGGGGGGTGAATGGGAAAACATATCATCTGCTAGACTATTCCCCGCAGCCATTGCTACCTATCTTCAGTTAAATAAAAACATTGGTTTGTTTTCAGATTGGGGCATATGCTTCACGCAATAAAAGGTTGCAATGTATTTTTTTTCAATCTACACACTTCGGCCTCCCTACGTATTTCTATTGAATATAGTTTAGTATTGAGCAGATATTCCTAGATAGGCCTGCTAACTTTTTTTTACACATCAACTGTAAACCGTGTTTAGATTTTGTCACAGTTTTTTAAGCGCCTAGGCGCGTTCAACAAACACAACAATCAAAAATCCTTTTTTTTGTAAAAGGTGGGTATTACTTAGACACCGCTCTATAAATCACTGTGTTAAAAGCATTGAAATTCAGACATCGTTTTCTCCATTTTCAACGGCAATGCAGAATTTCTAAAGTGGAAGCCTTCTCTTCTTAACGTTTTTTAAACAACTGTTAAAGTGTTGCCACAAAGCATTTAGAAGCTAACAATATGATAGTGTCCATTGTGTCTAAACACATAAACGTCATAAACGTCATAAACATCTGACACCTAAAAGGTACAGAAATAGACATGTCTCAAAAGTTGAGACAAAATGGTGTTAGATACGTGTTCAGTCAGAAACACATTGGATTACAGTGTTGTAAACAACACTGATGAATATAAAATATTAGGACGAATACATATAGACCTATTCTATTCTGGCAATCATGATAATGGACATTGATAATAGAATATATTCATTTACTAAATAGGCTAATATTTAAGTTAATAGATCGCACATAATCGCTGCTACTTCGATATAATGATAGCGCTATTTTAAAAATACATTTATTTAGATTATGAGTATTGCGTTAATATGGGCCCCAAAACACACAAAAATATTTTTCCCCCCAAATTTACTCCAGAGTAGGCTAATGGTAGGAAATGGTGTTGTCGAAGGGAATTAAATAAATTTGGACATGTTTAAGGTGTGCCCCACCCCGATTACAATCATACAATTTTCTGTGTTTCATACGAAAAACCATCACCAACATATCTTGATTCACAAAATTTCATTTGAATCAAACACCATTTTAACGCACGCAGTTATTTTTGCATATGTGTACATATTACTAATGATATCACAAATTATTTTCGTTTAACCGTAAACAAGCCAAGGAAATATTAATGCTTGTAGCATTTATGGGATAGAGTTCAGCCAAAATAGTTTCCAGGGGAAATGATAAAAATTCAGGGTTTGGATTTTAAGCAAAATTCGGCTTTGATGGGGGTGAGTGGTGGTGTCGAGGCTGAGGATCGGGTGGTTTCCCTATAAGATTATGTTTCCTGTAGCAAGTTTTGTAGCTTCTTGTCGTTCCCGTACCCGGGCAAAAACGTCCGGTCTGAGGGAAATCCGGAGCATGGTTCTTCATTGTCGGAAGATTTCCCCCCAATTTTTCAAAGATTCTGTCCCTTTTCACCTCTTACACTTTAAGAAAAAAATGGCTAAAGAGGTTCTAAGCTGTCCTCTTAGGAACCATTTGTGTTCTCAAATTTTAAGAAACCGTTTTTGAGGGTCATTCTTGGCATTTCCATTTAGAGGACGAAAAAGGTTTCTGATCGCATTGTTGTTGTAGTGTGTACGAATACCTAACGTCCTTGTGTTTTCTTGGTTATTGTTTGTTTGCCTTTGGTATATTATTTCTATCATTCTTCATGATGTTAGATAACATTCGGACGAATTGTTTCATTTTTGAAAGAATCATTGATATCCTTGAAACTAGAAATTCATGTCAGTTTCACGAATTGAAATATTCTATAAACGTTAATAGAATATATGCCTTATGTTACTAGAGTGTTCTTTGTTTTATAAAGTGATGGCTTCAAAGCAATACATGCATGTGCATTGTTTCAGAACACATACGGAAAATTTAGATCGGTAGCCAGGGACCCTATCCGGGGGACCATGGGACTTAGGGATTGAGAAAGAGTGGGACTTATTTTTTACAAACTGTAATCTTTTTGTGGTTGGTGGGGTGGGAAGGGAGCGAGATGATTGGGCCAACGTGGACTTTTGCCAATAAAACAACAACGGCCTTATTTTTACCAAAATCTCATGAAATCCGTTATTTACTTGTCCATACGATCGCAAACAGCTGTGATGACCTTTATAACTTTTGGGATATGTGGGCAGGTCAGAATGGTTCGGACGCGTCTATCGCCGCTCCCCCAAATGTCCCGCTTTGAATTTTATTCATTGCCTTAATCTCGCTGCAAATGATATGCGACAAAAAAGTTGGGTTGACGAATTCATTAAAGAACTTCTTTTCGTTTGTCCGGCTTCCCTCTACCAGAAACATAACCTGAAAATCACAAATGTTGGTGTATATGTGATTTTGCTTCACAGCCTGCCGAAACCCCTTCAATTGTTTAGGGTCAACACTGCGGACCGAGCATAAGGGAAACCCGTGGTTGTTTACGCCTCGCAGATTGTAAAAATGCAGATGTTTGGGGTTTCATGCACTCTGAGAAACGAAGCATTTCCTCGGCCGGAAAATTCACCAAAAAACACTTCTTAAACATGGTCACCGTTCTTGAAAAATATTATAGGATACATATTATTCAGAAGAAATGTACAATATAACGTAAGTTTAAAAAGTTTTATAAGTAAAAAACTAGCATCTAAATCACAAAAATATGTTAAAAATCGAAATATCGACATGTTACATACTTATATCAAAGACGATTATGTCAGTTTTCTTAACTTACTTATAGTTTGTAGATTCATTGGCTAAATATTAAAAAGAAAACGAAATCGATAGCTCTTTAATTGATAAAGTGATAGCTATTTTTTCTGTAAATACGGGCATAACCTATTCGATGCATATTGTATGCAAATTAGCCCTATTAGCTTATTGTTCTACCTGAGCAAATATGCAGATTTCACTTCCAATAACTGCAAAAACACTATAATTTCGATTGTTATAACACACAAACTTTGAGGTTTTTGTGGGCATATTGCCGTTTTTTGGTTAAATAAGCCTCTTTTCAGGGTCGTCCGCTTGCCTATAGCTCCATGCCGGAAAAGGGGGGCGGGGCGGCAACTATATGAAATGGATATGGGATGGGTGTCGAGACAGTCAAAATGCCCAAAAATAGGGATTTTCGGATGACAAATTTCCAACATGTTCAAAAAATGGGGTCTTTCTCGAAACACCTTTGCAATATTTCACTCCAACATTAGGGGTCTTTGGGTGAAAATTGTCAACATTGTCCCAAAGGTATTACAATATCGCAGTATGATAATTGCAATTTGACTTTGTCAAAGATGCCGTGACTGTCTCAACTGAGGGTTCTACGAAATTGCATGAGACCAGTTCAATTAGAAGATCAACCGTTGCTTCTGGTGGACACTCATCCGCAAAGTCAACCAATCGTATGGATGGACCCCTTACTACCATTACTACTGACAACATAGGTATGGTACTTACTTACACGCTTCTTGGATAGTAGTATACTCTTACTCATGCAAGTGTTTAAAATAATCAAAATTTTGATCCTTTGTGGGTGAAAAATATTTTTAAAATGCTTAGAAACCTACTAGCTTCTTGGCCATGGTTGTAGGCAACACTTTGGCTCAAAGAGATCGACAAGTATTCCATTATACGCTTCACTCCAAAACCACATCTGTAAAGTTTCGCGCCGATATTTCAATCCGTTTTGATGGGAGAGCTAAAAACGTGATTTTGTAAACCCCATAGAGTACTGCGTGAAATTAATATTGGTCGACCAAAATGGGCACATTTTCGCTCATAACTTCCAAACCAAACATCCTTTGGCGCTAAGATTTCACAGGGTAAGTGAGAAAATAGTAGCTTGCTTCTGATATCAAAATGTTGACCACTTCCGGTAAAATCTGGGTACGAGGCTATTAGCGATCGGACCATGGACCTTTAAAATAGTACAATATCGCAGTATGATAATTGCATTTCTTCTTTGATAAAGATGCCATGACTGTCTCAACTGATGCTTCTACGAAATTGTACGACACCAGTTCAATTAGCCGCTCAACCGATTCTTCTGGCGTACATTCTAGTGCCAAGTCAACCAGTCTTACCGACGGACTTCCTACCACCATTACTAATGACAATATAGGTATGGAGAGTTCATAGAGTTACATAATTTAGTTAGCTCTACCATGTCTATGGGAGAATCCTACACTGTAATTTTTTCAGAACGCCTAAAATGTAACACCTTTTGACACCTGACAACTGTTCATATTACGTTTTCTGTGATAAATACTTCCAGTTCCTTAAAATATGTAAAAAATATTAACAAAACTAATTAAATGATTACAATCGAAATATATATTCCAAGTGAAATTTTTCGTCGGCGTCGCTGAGAACACATCGAATACCTAAATACATATCTGTTCATACTTTCTAAACACCAAACTTGCTGTGTATATGGATAGTCGTACAAATATTCCAATGTTTTGAACCGTTGTTTGTGGGCGAAACTACAACCTGTAGGTTATACCTGTACAGTTTGTGTCTAATTAGCTGAGCTCACAGGCAATCTATTCAACGATATCGTCGGACGACAGTGCAATTTAGACGTACGCCTAATCCTATAGGCGATGGGAAAGGGAAAAGATGCTCGGATAAGGACAAAGGTTGCGCACCCCTGGGAAGTACATAATTTTTACCAGATAAATTGCCAGTGTTTAGTTAGTTAAACCAAAGTTTTAAATCCGGTTTTTCCCCCACTAAACGAGGGTGGCCGGATTCACCTCACACTCAGCAATACTGCTGTGTGAGGATTTATTGTGGCAAAAGATAATTGACCGGATGCCCTTCCTGACGCCAATCCACGGTTTTCGGCGGTGGGCCTAGCCTTTGGGCAACCATGCCCACCATGCGAGGCAGCATGTGCTGGATGGCCGCCATTAGCTCTCCAGAGCTGACGCCCTTGTAAGTAGATCTTCTCTTTCATTCTAACCAGCTACCCTCATCAGATTTCCTTCGAAACCCGAAGGGGGTGCCGGTTTTGCCGCCGACAACACGGCCCTGGGACAGATAGTACTGGTTACCAGGATACCAGTAGCAGGCCCTCAAAGGAAACCTGACCTGACATAGTGTGAAACTATAAAAATCAGTTCTACAGCTTTCTACGTGTGTTCGCACGTCTAGTATATGCACATTTTCTTGATAATGAATTCAGTGTCAAATCAATTTCCCCCTGAATATTAGTGAGTTTACATGAAGTTTATAGCCCTAGAGAAAAATCTGACGATCACCGCAAAAAAGGGAGGTAGCGTTATTTTTCTTGTTAGATCTAGGGCCAATTTCCTCCTAAGACAAGGCAAGGGTACGCTCCGTGATTTTTGTCAAAAGTTCAATTAAATGCAGTTAAGGGACGTTAGGGATATGGCTTTTATTTTGAGTGCAATAATTGTTAAATGCATTTATACAATACCCGGTACCCATCACAATGACATCTTAAAATCATTTCCATTATTTCTTTTTACCTTGTATATAATATGTGCCTTATGATCAAATTTCTTTGACTTGCGTAATAGCAGAACTTGTGTGAAGGAGGCGGTGAAGAAGATAAGCCAACTAAAACATACCAAATTATGGAAATTACTTAAAACTGGACTTACTTTTACACGTTCAAGACGTTGCCTCCAGTGCCACTCGAATTCTACATTATAACGCCAGAGGTTCAGGATGCAACGTCGTGAACTTGCAAAATGTAACAGTCTTGTAACCATCTAGCGGCCTTTGAATAACTTCCGCGGTTTCATTTTTACCAAAACTGGATGAATAAACTCTATCAAGTTAAAACAGCCCAATATTATTTTTAAAATAAAATTTCTCGGAATCCTACATGACAATTAACTGTATATATTCTGCAGTTCAAAGATAAGATACGATTGGCTTAAATTTCAGAATGTGAGACATCAGTACCACTTGGTATGAAGGAGAGATCAATACAAGACGAACAGATTACCGCATCTTCCGAATATTCTGGAACAAAACCTTATTATGCTAGACTTCAAAATCAATACTACTGGGCCACGAAAAGCAGGACACCATCTTACCCATGGATTCAAGTTGACTTCAGAGCCACCGTCACTTCGACTGGAATTCTCACGCAGGGCGGTATTGGTTATGGGTACAATGACTGGGTAACAAAGTTAAAAATTCAAACTGGTTTTTCACCGGATGCTTTGACCTACATTATGGATGGAACTCTGCAAAAAGTAAGTAATCTTTATATTCGAGGAGAAAAATACAATTAGAAATAATTAGACTGATTTATATAACGCGTTTGCAACGGCATTTAGGTATCAATCATGTATTGGCGGGGTTTGGGTTTGGGCAAGCTTGGACAATTGAGGAGCAAGAAAATAAAAATACTAGTGTCTTTTTTGCACCCATTTAGTCCCGTGGCTTGCAGCTAATTTGTACTTTGGAGACTTTCACCATGGTTATGAGGCTGTTTTATTTTCTCATGTTATTTTTCAGAGAGAATGGAAAATCATTTACTTTTAGGGTACTTTTTGTTCAACATCCATCATTTTGAAAACAGTTTTGGTAATTTAGCTATTACGTTGGATCACTTGTCAAATTTCAGAATGAGCAGTGGCCAAGAATATTATCTTCATAATCTGCTGGAATGAGTCGGGTAAATTATTTGAAGCTTCCTATTGTGGCGGCGCCACGAACTAGAGGGTCCGGTGATGTTCACCCACCCTTGTTGGGCACTATCCATGGAACATTACATCTAAGTGCCATGAAAATGTGCGCAAGTATGTGGAAACAGCGGGCAATTATGTTTAAGGTTAACATGTTTGCCACAGACATTTAGAGTTAACATATTGTGAACACACGGTATCGCCGGGGGGGGGGTCAAAGCCCGTGTCCGGGCTCCTAGGAAGCCTGTACAAAAAAAATACAGACTCCGTATAAATTGAATAAACCTGGTCGTCGGGGCCCGTACGTAAAAGGGGAACCTTAACTCCAAGGTTCCCTCTGGACCTGCAATTTAACTCGGAAAAGCAATCCCTATGTGTACTCTTGCATGTCACAAAAAAGCGGCCCGCTAAAGATATTTTTTCATTCTTACTTTCAATCCTTCCAATCGTCTTTCGTCTATGCTCTCCATTGTGTGCTGTACCCATCATTTGTTTCAGCAATGTTCTCAAGAGTCTCGTCTTAAAAGTCACTGTTTATTCCGGTGTAAGAGAAATGGGAGTCCTCCTCTAACTTTTGGTTATTAACATTATTACATTTTATTTGTAGGTATTTGACGCAAATATTGATAGACAAACAGTTGCAGAA